>CM046800.1:27415257-27504197 GCA_025617405.1 Perca schrenkii
CATATTTTGTGGCCACAGCACGAAATTGTAGGGAGTAATATAAAAAGCCGAAATCTGCGTAGGGAGGTTGGTCGGGGTGGTGGATGGGTCAAACAACACAGGACTTTCCCCCGGGCGAGCGGGGATCGCGTCCCATTTGCGGCGCTTTGTTTCCCGGGGATTTCGTCCCTGCGTGTGGCCTTTTGTCCCGCGTGTTACTGTGGCGCGTCTCCCGGCGTTTACGGTGCCCTTTCCCCGCCATTTAAGGCGCCCTTTCCCCGTACGTTTTTCCTAAACCCAACCTCCGCCATCCCGTTATTGTGGCGTTTTGTCCCGCGTGTTACTGTGGCGTGTCTCCCGGCTTTTAAGGTGCCCTTTCCCCGTAAGTTTTTTCCTAAACCCAACCTCCGCCATCCCGTTATTGTGGGGCGTCCCCAGCGGGCCGCCTTGCGGGCGCCTCCCGGCTTATGGAGCGACCTTTTTTCGGCTGCCTCCCGGCGTCCTTTCCCCGAGAAAATAATGTGACATTTACACGTAAAAAATAATGTGACATTTAGACGTAAAAAACGAGAAAAACGTCTCTGTGAACACGTATCAATAGATTAAGAATAACGTGGACATTTACACGAACTGCCGTGAGACCGGGTTGGAATATCGACCTGGAGCTCGGTAGACAACAACAAATATAATTGGCTGTACTGTTTTCAATGTTGGATGTTGAAGATTAAGAACAAGGCATTCCAAAGTGTTATAATTTAGTTTAGGATTAATTAACAGGCTTGAATCAAATATGGCTGCAACTCCCCCTCTACGGCCTGAGCCTCTAGGAATTTGAGTATTATTATGACTGGGAGGTGTCGCTTCATTTAGACTAACATATTCTTCATGGCCCAGCCATGTTTCAGTAAGACAGAATGGATCAATTTGATTATCGTTTATCAATTTGTTTACTAGTACTGCTTTAGAAGACAGATCTGATATTTAATAGTCAGGCAATGCGATACTAGGCTAATATAAAAGGAGACCACTTTAAGAGAAGGAATGTTTGTGGTAATATCATAGATATTGGTGAATTCTGGGAGGTTTTCTGAAACTAAAAATAACGTTATTGTATACCGGCTGCCAGCAGGGCCCAGAGACCACCGGGAAAGGGAGCAGAGGGACAAAAACAGCCAGGCCTGGTTCCTGAGCCCTTCAGTAGCATCTGAGGGAATGTTTTTCACACCCATGGACTGTCCTAGTCACATTTTACAATCTTGCACACAAAATAAGATCACAAAAAGGGCACCCAGCAAGTGAATGAATGGGTGTACATTTTAGATGGCTTCATCTGTAACATTTAACTTTTTATTTTACTTTTATAAACATATTGACAATTGCATCTAACATATTGTTTTACACAAATTTCTGTCTTAAATGTGAGATAGTCATCATCAGAGAAATAATGCAAACTGTGATATTCATTTCATAATGACTAGCAGCTGTATTCACTTGAAGATGAGTTTATCTAAGTGGTATCTTACACTACCAAACTGCCTTACTTTTTTTTGATAATTATAGCTTTAAATGAACAATATGACAAGTTTTTCCTCATTTATGATTGTAGTCTCTCTTCTCAATCAGAAGCGTCACACAGCTGAGATGAAATCAAAAAGGAAGGCGCTCATTTTCCTGCTGTGTGTGACTACTATCTATGTGTCTTGGAGAGGATATATGTCATTCTCCCTGCCTCAGGACGAAAGCCCCTGTGCTTGTGAGCGATGTTTATCTGAAGATGATCTGTGGTTTATGAAGCGTTTCAACAAATCTGTTGAACCATTTTTGTCAGCAAACTACAATCTCTCAGAGGATGTTTTCAACTGGTGGAAGGTACGTTGTTAACTTGCAAGAAAACCCTCTCTCAACCTGCACTTCAGATCAGGGAATAAAATATAATCAACGACCATCCCCATGCACCCGGCGCCACGAGGGGGCAAAAGGGGGCTTTGCCCCATCAGTTGTATTTTCTGACTCCTCGTTTCAACATCATACATCCATAAAACGTACAAACACAACAACACAATTACTATTAGGCTATAAGTTCTACTTGCCGTCTACATCGCACGGGGGCTTTGAACTACAAACAATGTAATCCCATCTGCGGCGATATTTGTCACAGAGAGCGACCGCTCCAGCCGTCTTCTCACTTCATTAATAAGTCTATGACTTTACCCCTTGAAACAACTCAGACAGTAATATAAATGGACCAACAGATCCTGTTGCTCTGGATGGAGACCAGTGAAGGACATTAGAAGCACTTTTCCGGTGATGGCTGAGCATTACTGCGCAGCCTCCAACTGAGCTTGACGACATAGATGTGATGTGAGCAACCTGTCTGAAAGTTGTAAGTCTTCTGGTATCTGTGCCAAGAGAAATCTCTCCGAATCTTGCAGAGACGGAGAGAGTGTATATGTAAGAAGATAACATGGGCACAGGCTAATTCTTGTTAACTAAAATGCTAGTTAACATTAGTAATTAAACTAAACAGCTAATGTAAGTCGAAACTGCCTTCTCCTGTACTATACGGTAATTCCTCTACTATGTGACAGTAGGTCGCGTGGTTATACACAACTGTTTTTTTTTGTTTTTTTTTACAAAAGCGTCTGCTATGGAGCCATAACGTAAGATACAAGGTAATGGAGCCTTTCATACATTAGCCGCTTTCCGACCAGAGGGATTTTTGCAGTTCCTAGAACAATTTTTTTTCTCCTGTTCCGACTAGACCAATTTGGGGGGTATTAAGTTCCTATGGCCACAGTTCCTGTAACTCTTTCAGCTCCTACTTCAGGGCAGGGTCTTTTCCCTTTTCTCCTTTCCGCATAGTGGTGGTTAAATGGCTGTAATTATAATAACAAAAGGTCAGTTCCTATGGCCACTTGGCCAGTGTGAATGCAAATGGTAAACCGGTTTTGGGGGAGAGTAACTAGTAGTTGTTTAGAAGTGGATTGTTCCTATAACTACGTTCCTTTAACTACTTGGTCGGAAAGAGGCTATTGTCGTGTTTCTTTAGAAATAAACAATGGACAAATAAGTCTTTAAACGCTTCAGATGTAAAGTTATTCGCTGTCAAAGTGACGCCAAAATGAATGGCAGTCAATGGGATGCTAACAGGGGGCTGATGGCTTGTTAGCAACAAAATGGCTCCATAAGGAGCAATGCTTTGTGGAGGCTGGCTTACCCCCTTGAAAAAACTGCTGTGCTGTGCTCAGACCACCGCCAGTAGCCTAGCAACGCAAATTGTTTACGTGTCTTTTGACAAGGCGGCTGAATTATCAGAAGCTAGAACAAGCTAGATTTGGACATGAGCAATGGAGAATCGGATAGGGAAGAGATCAATGTTCCGTCATTTTCATCAGATGAGGAATCTTCATCTGATGACGAGGAGCGTCCACCTACCCGTATCATCGCAGCGCAGCCGCCCTCAGACCCATATGTGACAGGTGCCCCAGTAACAATCAAGTGATAGCCTACACATCCTTGTTAGACGGAACTGGTGTAACGTTAGCAGTTTCTAACGTTAGCTTAATGTTACTGCACTAGCTAAACTTTTTTTCCAGGAAGTTTAGTACCCAAAGGCAGAAAGCAGGCAGGCAGGCAGGAGTAAGTTGAAGACAAGGATTAAATGACACAAAAAGAAACCAAGGAAGTCCTGAGCGCAGCAACAGGCAAAAAACCAATACCAAAAATTAAGAAAAGGAGATTCCACTGAAAAAACCAAGGGAGTACAAAAAAACTGGAATAAACATGAAGCACAGAAACTGACGGGAGCTGACACTGGGAGATACGACAGGAACAAGCTACCACAAAAACACACAAGACTCCAAACTGGCGACAAAACACACACAATCATCTGACACTGGACAGGGGGCAGACAAAGACTAAATACACAGGGTAATGAGGAAACACAAGACAGGTGGCACAAGGCTGGGAAACAGGTGAAACACATTAGGGCAATCACAAGGGTGGGAAAACACAGGAAGTAAAACAACACACGACAAGATATAAAATAAGAACGTCAAAATAAAAAAAATGATGTCTCATTCAAACTACAGATCCGCTAGCCTGGAAATCCAGACCCAAATCCGAAAGATTAAGGGTCTGGCATTGAATAATGAAAATGGCCCAACTCCAGGGGCAGCACCAAGCATGCATTTGAAAATGTCACTGCACACAACTGGATAACACTACGACCAATCACAACAATACACAGGGTGACGTATCCAGAGCCCCATACACTTAGCTACCAGCGGAGCTAACTGGTAGATTAAACTGTCGTCATTGATTTAGCTCGCCTCTGGCCAGTGTTGCCACAGTTACTTTGAAAAAGTAACTTAGTTACTTTACAGATTACTTGATTTTAAAAGTAACAAAGTTAGATTACAAGTTACTTTATTAGTTACATGCAGCAGCTGCCGACAACCCCCCCACAGCCTCAACATAAAAATGATAACCGGTTTACTGTGAGGCAGCTCAGCGTTGCCAGTAGTAGGATCTGGTTTATTATGGCACAAAAGAGGTTGAGTCAGCTGTGTTTAAGGGAAGCATTTCCTCCACAACATAGGCCTACTGTCCGACCAACTTCTTCAACTCTCCCCCACTTACTGGTTTTGCATCGAAGTCCAGCTTTTGTTGTTTGGGTGGTGGGGGACCTCCTGCCCTCTGCTTCGCTCCACCTGCTGGGACTTGCTCTGTAAGTTTGACTGCAGTGCTGCGACTCCAAATGGTTCTTCAGATTTGACGTAGTGTTTTTGTAGCTAGATAGCACTTTGTCGCCACCAGCACAGAGTGTACAACAAACATTAATATTGCCGTCTTTAGCGGACACAAACTCTAAATAGTGACTGTATTTCCAGCTAGAAAGCGCAAATCTCTCTCCTCCCTCCATTGTTGTTTACGTTTGTGTCGCTGCGTGGTACATGTGAACTGTCCACATGCTGAAAACGTAACTTGTCGCATACGTGACTTCACTCCCCGAGACGCAAGAAGAAAGCAAAAATATATATTTTTACTAAGGAAAATGACAAAAATAGTAATGCACAGTGACTTGGATAAGTAACTTTAATCTGATTACTGGTTTGGAAATACTAACGCGTTAGATTACTCGTTACTGAAAAAGTGGTCAGATTAGAGTAACGCGTTACAAGTAACGCGTTACATGGCATCACTGCCTCTGGCCCACCTGTATCAGATACACCGATGTGATTGGTGCAGCTCGGCTACAAGGGCATAGTTAATGAGCATCATTACCGAATGCCAGAGTGACTCGCTGAGCAAATTCAAATTCTGGATTTCCAGGGTACTGATCCGCTACCCGATCTGGCAAAATTTCATAATGTAATGTAATGGACAATTCTGCTTCCAACCTGTAGGGGGGCCAAAGCGGGAAAAGTTCGCTAGTGTTGCTTTAAGTGTTGGCTCAATCTTTACTAGACGGAAATGTCTACAACCGGGAGCACGCACTGGGAGGTCAATGAAAGCCTAAAGCTCATAAATTAGACAACTAGTTATTTTGTCAAGTCAAACTTTTTATTTAAAAAATAGATAAAAATGGACAACTAACTGCTTCAAGAAATGCCATATTTGCGAGTGCTGACCCTGTTGCGGCAGCGCGGGTAGGGCCTGGGGAAATTAGTTAATGTTTTCCTACTTTATGAAAAAATAAATAAATCGCCCCCTCGCAATTTTTACTTGCCCCCTTAGTCATTTGACCCAGGCGCCGGGCCTGCCTCACCATGGTGACAACCCCTGCCACTGTGTTCATAACAATCCATTTGTTTGATCTGCCTGACAGCGCTTACAGGGTGAAAAGGGCAACTTGAGTACCTTCAGAAAAACAGTGGACAGGCTGTTTCTGACGGTCCCACCCAGTCCAGATGTTCTTGAATCCAGCCCCGACCGCTGCAGGACTTGTGCTGTGGTGGGGAATTCTGGTAATTTGAGGAGATCACATTATGGACCTCTCATAGATTTCCATGATGTCATCATAAGGTAAGTCGTCCAGCGAAAAAAAGCTGTTTTCTTCTATTAGTGTTTTTGGTCACAATGAGTTGAGTCAGTGGGACACAAACACGCTGTATTTCTGCCAAGGACAGTGACTTGTGAAATATATCCCTCTGCACTATTTAGAATGAACGCTGGTCATACCGAAGGCTATGAATCAGATGTTGGGACCAGAACAACTCATCGTGTCATGTATCCAGAGAGTTCTGTGGATTTAGATAACACCACTCATCTTGTGCTGGCTCCATTTAAGATACTGGATCTTGAGTGGCTCACAGGGGCCCTCACCACAGGATTTAAAGGACGGTGAGTCAGATTTTTATGAACTATGTGATCATTTGTCCCTAGCAGAGTTTATCTTGTAAACTATGACGAAATATTTTTTTTTCTTTCTTTTTTTCCTCAACATTCAAAGACGGGCAGAACAACAATCAGAACATGAACACAAACATGGGATCACAGTTAAACAAAAAATAAATCTGTTCATCAACATTTTATAGTGGGTACTTATATATAAATACCTATTGAAATGATAAAATGGAAAATTTTGAGTTCATTTTAAAAAGAATGGTTTGTGGTTGGCAAATTGAGTCTTACGAATATGAAATTTAGCGAGTAACACTATCAAATTAACAATTTAATTTCTTTTTTTCAATGACTAAGATGAGACGATGACAAAACGGCACAGATGTCATTGAAAACATGACGATGGCAACATGCAATATCGTTGAGGAAAAAAAAATTTGAATAAAATGTTTACAAAATTCTTTAAAATATCTCTCTTAATTCAATTTAAATGGCTTAATTGGCACGTGGTAACACTGTAAATATTGCAAAAACCTATTTAAATGTTGAAATGTTAACATAACATTAATCTCACAGGTCTGGACCATGGATGGTGTTGGTTTTATGTCTCATTGAAAAATGAGTTATGCAGGCGGCTCATTTTAATTGCTTTGGATTAAGATTATTCTTTTGTCTATGTTTTTTATTTTTTTCCTACCACCATCCCCCCTCTTCGGAGGACAATTTTATTTTTAATAAAGCAATATATTTTTATATACACAGTATGTTACATTCAGATTTAGAATTACATTCAGTGCATTTACTGTTGCCACACCGTAACAATTCACCCTGTTTTAGTGAGACCGTGGATCCATATAAGGGCAGGGGGGATTAAAGCACCACGTACGGGAGTGTAACACTTTAGATAAAACGCAACAAGGTGACAGACAGACAACAGAGGGAAGTGAGACGGGACCATATCAGAACTGACAAGACGGGACTGGACAGGACAGTTGACATGCACAAGGACGTATTATTGTTAATTGGGTAGAATGAGCTGTGATTCACATTGGGTGGTCACAGTTAGGGTGTTGAAAGGACTTTTGTCTTTTGTTTGACTTTGTTTCTCAGTTGTTGCATCTTTGGTTGCGTAAGTAGTACCCAAGTATAACAAAACAATAAAATAGTGTGGGCGTATGTGTCAAAGAAATTTCATGTTGATAGCCTCACAGTTAGTGTTTAATGAAAGTTGGTGCCATCTTATTATCGTCTCATCTTAGTCATGGAAATCAAGGTTGTTGACGTACATATTTCCTCACAGTTTTCATTAACGAAATCAATGCTGCGTACCGTTTTGAGGCATGTTCTTTGAAAAGTCTACAGAGTTAAGCATAGCCTATGTGAAATAAAACTTCCTCCCGAGATACTATAATACGTTCACATTAAAACAACCTCTGATTTACTTTTCTTTATGGATTGCTTTGTAAATAATTTTACTGACAAAACCATGCAATCACTTGATGTTGAATGTAACATTTTACGCCATTTTCAACAGATCATATGCACCAATAAAATCAAAAATCAAATCTAATATGGATTTGGTAAGTATTTTTTTGGATGATGCAATCAACAGTAAACTTTATTGGCTGCAAAGGTCATAGTTCAATAAAATAAGTTTGAATTCTGACTCATAACAGGTGATGGTCCTCAATCCAGCTTTTATGAGGTATGTTCATGACATGTGGCTGGAAAAGAAGGGCAGGTATCCCTCCACTGGCTTTATTGCTTTGGTTCTTGCCCTGCATATGTGTGATGAGGTAAGTTAATTTTTAATTTTGCGTTTTCCTTGTGAATATCACCAGTGTTGCTTTAACACACTAATGATTAGCAAGTTGATGCAAAATAAGCGAGATTTTAAGCACTACGTTCTCGGCTTCTAACATTGTTAACGTTTGTTTTCCTAGGTCAGTGTGTTTGGTTATGGAGCAGACAGTGATGGAAACTGGAGTCATTACTGGGAAAAACTCAGAAACAAAAAGTTAAAAACTGGAGCACATCCTGGAGATACAGAGTATAGAATGATCCAGGAGCTAGATGAGCAACAGAAACTCAAGTTTTATACAGGGTTCTGATGTTTCTCAGCATTTAAAGGAAGGTTAGTCATAGGTAGCATTAGAAGAACATGAAGGGCTTTTAAGCTGGTTCCATTTGTTGAAACAAATCTATGATGATAGTGTTCCTGACTGAAGTAACCTAACAAGTTATGAATAAAAACCTGTGCCAAAATGTCTTCTGTTTACATTGAATAGGAAAGGTTGGGGTAATGGTTTTAGTGTACTACATTATTAAATGCATTTACTGATATGGTTACTACAAAAAAATGTTTTATTTTGGGTGCACTGTCCTATATTTTACTTATTGTATTATTTTGTACGTACGTTATTGTTGCAATATGCATTTTAATGTTAAAAACTAGAATTTACCTGTAAGCTACGTCAATAAAATTAATAATTTAATAATTAAGTTAATTATCACATTGTGTCGCATGACTTTCAAACGACTTGAAGCTTGTGTCCAAAACAAACTACAATGAGTGCATTCAACCTCCACAGAAACAAGAGTTAGATGGCAGAAAAAAAGTCTCACAAACAGATAAAGGGTTTTAAATTAGGCAACACACAAACTCAATTAGAAATAAATATACAAATGTCCTCAGTTCAGTGGTCCTCTATGAATTGTCTTCATAAAAAGGTGCACAGATGATGTGACAAAGATGTGTGCAGTGTTGAGCACAGTTTTCCCATTAACCTGTTCCGGTTTAAAGATCTGAAGAACTTTCTTGCGCACACACACACACACACACACACACACACACACACACACTGTATCTATCTCCTCATGGGGACATACGTGTGTTTTTATGAGTTGTAGAAATAATAAAGTTTAAAAGGTAATGCTTTAGAAAGTATCTGGAATAGTATGTCAGTCATGACAGGTATGCAGGAGAAAGGTAATATGATTATACAATTTCAGTAATTGGTTTGAAATCAGACAAGGAGCTAGCTGGTCATTTTAATACTTTTCTGTCTGAGATTTGATACTAATAATTCAAAAGAACAGGTTGACCAGATGTGATTGAACATCTCCACCACTCCACAAATTGAAGTCGATGTGCAGGGTGTTTGGCGCATACTCCATCAAACCAAGACTAGTAAGAGCCCCAACCCTCATAATATCTCTGGTCACCATTTGAAAAAAGAATTCTGTTTTAATTTCCATCTTATATTTAAGTGTTCCTTAGAGCAAAATGTCCTTACAGGCTGTGGAAACAGCCAACAATGTGGCTAAGAACAAGTCAACTGAGGGCATTTGTGATTTTAGACCTGTGGCCTTGACATCACTGGTTAGGAAGGGATTTCAAAGCTTATCAAGAGTTAGTTAGGGCCGTGGAGGGTTCACTGGATCCTCTGCAGTTTGCATAGAAGAACACAAAATGGGGTTGTTGATGCTGTTCTCACACATCTTAACTTACTGTAAACACCTCGAAGGCTCAGATACACATGCATGTTTATTGTTATTATATTTCTCTTCTGCTTTTTTAACGCAATCCAGCCCCACATTGAAGCCCAAGGCACTGAAGCTCATAGTCGCTCTGGTGAACACATCTCAGCACCTGTTTGATTATCAGCATTTGGAAGCGTCTCTCCATTATAATCTGTTGAACAGCGCCCAACTTTGAGGATGAGTCTCATTCTGCGCTTTCATTTTTAAACCAGAAAATAACGGGATGCACAGCGGTTGTCACAGAGCCAAGCCAGACCCCTTGAAACCGTTGCTAGTTTTGCCGATACAACCCATGGGGGCGCTGGGGCCAAAAAGGCTGAGCAGAAGCCTAGGGAGGCTGCATTACGCATGGGCTTGCAACTGGGCATAGCAGAAGAGGCGGTGCGTAATGCATGGAGATATCAGCCTCATAAACGCAGCAGTTTAGGAGATGAAGAGAGGGAGAGGGGTCTGGCTGCAGACCTTCACCGTGGAGTCGCTTCCAGTGCAGGTTCCACTGAGGGCACCTCCACTGTCAGGACACCTCCACTGTCAGGCGGGTCAAGAAAGAATTTTTTTTTTTTCTCCCCACCCCCTAAGGTCGTAATGTACTTGCATTACAAAGTTGACCAACCTGATGCCACTTTGCAAAGGTATCTGACTGATTTGCTTTATTCCAAAATGTTTAAATGCATGACTCTTGCATTTTTCTTTGTTAAAATTGCTACTACTATCAATATATAAATATGAATAACGCAAAACTACGTTTCATGTTTAATGTAGCCACCTTTCGCCTGGGATTGCTAGTTTCTGAAATTGCATTTTATGCTGCCTTCAGGTGCCATCGGAATTATGGTAAATACTATTTTTCGACTTGAAAGTTGCACATAAACACCGATAGATACATCTATGATAAACACCCCTTCAACTCATACTGTTGAGACTAGTCTAGCCCCAAGAAGCAGGTGGTAATAAACCTTGCGTCCGCCTTTTATAATTTCGCTCCGACAACAAAGCATTTAAATATAACGTAGGCCGTTCACGACTAGCATGTAAAGGCAGCATAGCTTTTTTTCTGTGGAGAACGGAAACTGCTTAATATATAACCGTGTGTTCGGCTTTATTTTGTGCAACCTGGATGAAGAGGAGCAGCATCAAGATATCAGGTATTTCTGGTCAGGCTACCTGGAACGTGATGACGCTGCTGTGAATATCACCGCTTCACAATCTGCAAAATTATTTATTCATTTATTTTTTCTAGTAAAACATAAAATCCTCCTTCTCACCTACAAATCCCTCCAGGCCTTGGCCCCACAGTACATCTCCGACCTCCTCCATCCATACACCCCATCCCGAAACCTGGGGTCCTCAGACGCTGCCCTGCTGGCCTGAAGTATTCAGATCCCTTACTTAAAAGTACTAATAACACACTGTAAAAATACTCCCTTACTGCATTAAAAATGTTAGTTAAGTTAAAGTATGTATCATCAGAAAAATGTACTTAAAGTATTAACAGTAAAAGTACTCAATGCAGAAAAATCCTCCCAGTTTAGAAAGATCCAAACAGTTGTGTGTTTAATGGTCTAATCACTTCAGCTGGAGATGTAGGCCGTTATATTTTTGTCTAATCTCATTTATACTAATCAGTCCCTCCAGAATTTCGCAGCCTTTTTTTGAGATTTTTGCAGCCCAAAATGCCTGATTTTGTGGGAGCTTTTGTAAAGAATTGCGATAAAAGTTGCGATGTTAATTTGTTGCAATGAAGTTGTGGAAGACAGTGAAAGTTGCAAAAAAAGTTGTGATTTTTTTTTTTTATAGTTCTTTAAAAATAAAAAGGAAACTTGTTTTGGGGAGAATAAAACTACTCTGGGCTGAGTTGTCCTAGTAACCTTACCAAAAAGGCTCAGGATGCTGCAAATGTTGGTATAATATGAAAATGGCTGGTGGATTTAAGACAAAAAATTATAATTTATTGAATGAATCAAATTTGAACATATGTGTCAGTGGCTTGTTGATCTTTACATTGTTTTTTAATTTCCTATCCTGGCCTGGGACTCCCAAAGCTCTACGTGCTGAATCAGCAAGAACCTTAACACCATTTCTAAAATTCATATGTTCATCAATATAAAAACCTAGATATTTATATGAGTCTACAAAGTCAGCTTGTGTGACCCAATTTTAAACTCATAAGTGCTGCGAGTAGTTAAAGGTTTTCTAAAGTGAATTATTTCCGTTTTCTTTCTATTGATAAACAATCTCCATTTATTACACCAATCATCAATATAAGAGAGCATGCGCTGCAGATTATCTTCAGATGGAGACAGTAGTACTATATCGTCCGCGTACAAAAGAATACTTCATTTCATTTCCACATCTTATCCCACAATTCAATGCTTTAATTTCCTTTGCCAAATCATTTATATAAATTGCAAATAATGTGGGGGACAAAGCATCGCCCTCTTTTACCCCTGATGATGTTGGAAACCAGTTTGTATGGAGTTCATTCAATCTTACACATGCTATGGGTTTATAATAAACAGACTTCAGTGCCATATAAAAATTTCCATTTACCCCATACTCTATAAGCTTATATGCCAACAGATCCCTATTGATCATATCAAAAGCTTTGTGAAAATCGATAAAGCACGAATATGTTTGCTTATTTTCACTTATTCTATTAGTTATAATTGAAGACAATACAAAAATGTGATCTAAGCATGATCTTGATTCACGGAATCCATGTTGTTCTTCCACAAGAAGCTCTTCTTTCTCTAAATACAACATGAGCCTCTCATTAAGTATTGTAGAATACAGTTTATAAACTGTGCTCATTAGACTAATCCCTCTATAATTTAAGGGCACCCTTGGATTTTCATTTTGGGATTTTGGTATCGGATTAATAATTGATTTAAACCACATAGATGGTATTTTGCCACATTCAAAACATCCTTTAAATAAATCACACAAAATATCAAATAGTTTGGGTGATTTCAGTATTTCGTTTGGGATATTTTCAACCCCTGTCGCTTTTCCCAATTTAGCCTTATTAATAGCCATTTGAACTTCTCCTTTTGTAAGACTGTTATTAAGATCCTTATTTATCCAATATTCCCCTTTTAAAATGTAGTTCTCTATTACATTTTTCCTCTGACATAAATCCTCGTAATACCCTCCATCAAAATCAAACATCTCCCACCTATTAATTACATCAGACAGCCCAGTCAGTAAACTACCGTCATTCCCCAGCACTTCCATAGGTATTTTACAACTACGCCTTGGCCCTAGTTTATTAATTTCTGACCAAAATCTCTCAGGGTCAGACGTTTGGATTCTCTTCAGGTTTAATACCAATCCTCTTTGATAACGTCTTTTATAGAATCTGTATCTTTTATCAAACCTATTCTGACTTTTCTTAAATGTCTCTAATAGTTTCTTCCTTTCTATATTGTAACTGCTGTCAGCTCATTAACATGCATTAGATTTCATTTATTTGGTGTGTAACTTCAGTACAGTTATTATATAGTTTGTGTGTATAAATGTTATGTCTCTACTAGGGTTGGGCGATGTCCCCTAAATTGGCAGTTGACAATGGTTACAGTAAAACATCGTGATGGACGATGATATCGTCGTCGGGGGGGGGGGGGGGGTGTAGCGGTAGCTTATACATATTTTTTCCTACTACTATGGGCCAACAGTTAACATAGAAACGATTAGAGATACATTTAAATGCCCTCTGTAAATGCTGCCCTGCTGGTAGGTTTTACAGGTTTTACAACTTGACCTACTTTCACTTAACTACGGTGCAGTAAAGTCAATCAGATGTCCGTGATCTGCGTAACGACAGTACGTGGGACGTTTGCCTTCAACAGAGCGACAGTAATAACCTAACATACCATCATTACTGAGTTTAAACTACATTCACGGTTATGTTTGCACTGAATAACGCATTCAATAAACAGAAACATAACTCTTGCAGCGCACATGAACAGATGCGCAATATTAGCTCACACATAAAATAGCACCCTCGTGAATTAGCCTGTTGCTAACGTACATTCATAAATCCTGCATAACATTGTCCCGTACCTACAGGACCTCAGACTTACTTATTGATGCACGCACAGTAGTGTCGACAAACTTAGTCCAATGAGGGGAGAAAGGAAAGTGTGATAGCGCTCCACTTTTAACGCTTTTTTCTCTCTCACTCGAGACCGCAGCGTCCAACGTTACTAGAAGGTAGAGCGAGCTACAGCTGACAGGGAGAGAGAGGGAGAATGTATCACTACAGCCAATCTTGTCTTTGCTAGTTTAAGACCGACGCACTTGTCAATTTCCCGTCCAGCGCCCGCGACTAGGATTAGTGTGTTTGACCAGGGGGGGGAGACATCACGATGGTTGCTCTCCATTGTGATGTCGGCCAGCCATCACGATGGATGATGATATCGTCCATCGGCACAACCCTAGTCTCTACATAATGTTCTGAATAGCTTGGGGCGGAACTAATTTGCACGTACACTGCCCGTGGGACGCAGTTTGATGTTACACCTGAATGGAAGGAGCTGCGATGTAACGTGTTAAGCGCATTCTGCAAGAAAGTGTCATATCTTTAAGTTAAGTTACTACACTGGATTGGTGAGAAGATAAGTTGTGAAGAGACGTGTTGAAGATACAAGATCTGGGTTTAGCTCCTTTGTAACAAGCTGCCAACGAGGTACGTTGAGAATGTTTACATGTTTTAGCTAACTTAGCCTGATAGCTTGCTTTGTTAATGTAGTAAGCTTGTGTTGCAATGTGGTTACGGCAAGCAGCTGTGATAAGTGTTGTTTTTTTGGCAGTTTCACGGGATTGATGGTCTACGATGGAATAAAGATCACCCTGTTTTTCACTAAACATCGTGTGTCCGCGCGTTACTGGGGAGCTACAGTGAAACTCGACGCCTTTGAGAGACTACATGGAGAAGCAAGCGGGAAGGATCAAGCCCACGTCATCGTAGCGCATTTCGTTTCAGTGTCATCCGAGGACAAAGCGGCTCGAAGGAGACGTTTTACCGCGGTCTGCATGAAGGTTCAGGTGCCACTAATTTGACATTGGCTGTAGTTGAAAACGCATACTAACTCTAAGAGCTTGTCAAATGTTTTCATTCAAGAGCTCAAAAGACTCTTTTAAGAAGTATTAGGCTACAATTAAGAGACAATTTAAGACTTGCTTTTCTGCATTTCCCACGTTCTGCAATGTTATTTTCATTTTGCATATTGTAATATGGTTGATGTGGCTTGTTTGTTGTTTAATAGACTCACAGATATTCAGGCAATGTCAGAGCTTTTTCAAGAGTGTAACAATTGGTTGTAAACTTCATGGGTTTAAAGGTGTTAAGCAGTGGTAATATCTCTTAACAACAATTAGGGATTTTGAAATTTAAGTAAACTAACCAGTTTATTCACCAAGACACTCTCTCAGCTTAAAACCAGTGGCCTTGTAGAATTAAAATAGCGCTCAACAAACCTTTGTTGAAGGTAGGAAGAATATTTAAAGGTTATGCTATTTATTAGGCTACTATTCATTTCTGAAAGGAATCATAAACTAAAGCTTGCAAGTAGGCTAAGATAAAAAATAAGTAAATGGAAAAAAGGGGATCTAGGTAGTTAGCATATATATTCTGAGAAAGGCTAGATTTAACCTCATATCCAAGTAAAGAAAGCTAACCAAAATGTCAGAAGTAAACTTTCCTTTTGAGGGTGCCAGAGAGGGTGTAGTAGACACTGTGCAACAGTCCTGCAAGGAGAACCCTTCTGAAGAACCACTTTGTTCTATGCCAGATGAATAGGCAATGCCACATGCTACTGAAGATGAAGCAAATGATACCCAACTCCCTCAAGAGATGCTGCAAGGCCATAGAGTACGTAAGTTAACGGAAAAGGGCCAAGAATTACAGGACGAACGAGTGAAAAAACTTGAGCATCGCTTTAATTTAAGCTATGAAAAATGGAGGATCATTGCTAAAGATGCCACGTTAGCCTTTGATACATGTTGTTCAAATGACCTGCTACAGGAGCACACTGCTAAGATGGGGAAAGCCTCCATGGAGCTACATCTCATTTATGAAGACATGCGGCGTGTCTGCACACCGCACCCAGACATTCGTCGCAGGATAGACATCTGTGAAGCAAGGTCAAAGGAAATTGTGGAGACCAAGGGAAATAATGAGAAAGAAGATTGTGGAAAACCAGAGTTTGAACTTTTGGGGCATGTAACACAAAGTGTAAAGTCTAACCGCTCAAAGGCGCGAAGTAGCTCAGTATCCAGTTCAAGACACTCAAGTTTGTTCTTAGTTAAGAGACAAGATGCAGCTGCTGAGGCAGCTGCTAATGAAGCTACTCTAAAGATCTTAATAGAACAAGAGCAACATTTCAGAGAACTTCAAAGACTTGAAGCTGAAGAAAAGAAGCGGCTTGCTGAGCAAGAGGCTGCCGCTGCACAGTTGCGTGCCAAGCAGGAAGCTGAAAATGCAGAGAGAAGACAAAGTCTAGGCCAAGCGCAGAGAGATAGATCGACTAGAGACACTCAAGAAACTAAATGCTGCAAAAGCACGAGATCAAGCATACGCACAAAGTGGATGCTCAGATGAAGATATAGGTGAGCTGCTCAATAACTGTAGTTCTCTGAGAATAAAGAAAGATGTCAAGTATAAAATTAACCCAATGAAGCCCTGCCCACTTCCAAAAGGTGAACAGCCTGTAAGGTGTCAAGACAGCACCACAGCTCTAATTAGAGTGCTTGCAGAATCAGTTGCAGCTAATCGTCTTCCTATTAACAATACATAACTTAGATTAGAATTCAATCATTGATTCTCCATCATTCTCCATGTTTATTTACAGAACCATCCAAGAAAGCTCTAGGGGGCATCGCATCCACTTCTTTTAGATAGTCATCAAAAGCACCTATCCTACTATTGAAATCTCCACACACTAGAATTGCTTCAACTTCTGAACATAGATTCATAGACATATAGAACTTGTATTTCCAACTGGATCCTGACCGGGCCCGGTCCACGACCTCTAGGCTTCAGCCTCTCCACTGCCACCAAGCTAGGCACAGAATCGCACTGCAGCATTAGCCTGGACACTGTCTGCTGTCACCTGTTCACCCTCCTCGAAGGGCAGGCCAAAAACCATTACTCCGGCAAAAAAAAAGAAATAGCCGACGCTGTAGATGCTTAAATCACAACTCCTATCAATATCACTTCCTCATCAGTCAGGACCAAGATCTGACCATAATTACACTTGTAAATGGACTGTGGTTTTTATATAGCTCTTTTCTAGTCTGAACAACTACTCAAAGCACTTTAACATAGTACAGGAACCATTCACCATTCACACGCTGTGGCCGGGACTGCCTTACAAAGTGACACCTGCTCATCAGATAAACACACACATTTACACTCCAATGTGGGGTTCAGCATCCAAGGACACTTTGGCATGGGACTGCAGGGCCAGGGATTGAACCACCAACCTTCCAATTGGCAGGCGACCGCTCTACCACTGAGCCACAGCCTCCACTGTTGTTGCTTTAGCCTATTATTTCAGTTGCAGTTAAAGCAGTGGTAAGCGATCATGAGAGCAAATAAAATATATAAAAACATAATTCAAACCGATGTGCACAAACATGCAAACTCCAGACAGAAAGGCAGAACGACCTGGATTCAAACACAGAACCTTCTTGCTGTGAGGCCACAGTGCTAACCATTGGGCCACCATGCAGCTAATCTTTTTAAGGTTTGAGACCTTAGTAAGGGCAAGTTCTTTGAAATGTCTACAGAGTTTAGCAAAAATCGTGACACCCTTAGTCCTTAATCCAGCTTTCATTAGATATGTTCATGGGACATGGCTGGAGAAGGGCAGGTATCCCTCCACTGGATTTCTTGCTATGGTTCTTGCCATGCATATTTGTGACAAGGTAAGTTCATTTTTAGATTATGGATTTCCTTGTGAATGTCACCAGTGTTGCTGAAACAAACTAATGATTAGCAAGTTGAAGCAAATAAATATCTGATGAAAAAGCAAGTCATCTTGTTTTATTTAGCGCGATTTGAGGCAGGCTGGTACTCCGTCCTCGGTTTCTGGGTACTAGGTCAGTGTGTTTTGTTATGGAGCAGACAGCGATGGAATCTGGAGTCATTACTGGGAAAATCTAATGAAGAAAAAGTTAAAAATTGGAGGAAATCCTGGAAAATATGACTATAGAATGATCCAGGAGCTAGATGAGCAACAGAAACCCTTTACACAGGGTTCTGAAGTTTCTCTCAGCATGTAAAGGGCTTCCTTAGCTCCAGTTTCTCCACTGTTTAGACGGATAACGATATTTGTGTTTTTGCATGTGTATGTAAGTCTCCTGAGCTTACTAGACAGATTCTACTTTGAAGAATTATGAGAAAAAAAGTCAGATTTCTGACTTTAAACTGGTAACTAGTCAAGGTTGAGGTAAGGGTGAAGTATACTGTACCTTATTAAATGCATTTACTGATGTGATAACTGAAAACAAGGGTTTTTTGTGAACTTTCCTGTATTTTACCCATATGTGTTAACGTCAAGTACTTGAATTTCTATGTACTGAAGTAAGATACGTCAATGAAATTGACAATGAAGTTTCCAATGAAAAATATGAATTTGTGTCCCAAATAGTTAGCTTCAGAAGATAAATAAAATAAGTTCATCATATTGTGTCGCATGATTTGCATATGACATAAGCTTGTGTACAAAGCTAACTGCAAAAGGTGTATTCATGACAAGAACAAGAGTTAGATGGCATAAACAAGTCTGATCACACAGATAAAGGGTTTAAAAGCAGGCTGATGTTCAGTTACTTGAAGGTTTATTTCATAAAAATCAAAGTTAATACAAAACAGTCCAGAACAAAAGAAGGGCAAAAAACTCACTCCAAAAGTGGAGGGACCAGTGAACAGCATATAGAACACAGAAACCACAGGGAATACTGACAGGAATGGACAAACTGGCAGGAACAAACACAAAATGATCTGACAAAGGACAGGAGGAAGACTATGGGCGTTTCCCAATCTGTGTTCTTCTATTGACTTCTGTTCTTGTGTCCCTGTGAAACGTCATCTCGTGTTGCCAAAGTAATGTCCCAATACACAAGTTCGCATTTCGCCAAGAACAGTTAAAATTCCCGGATGTATTCTTGACACGCCCATTTACCGAGGATACATCGGTTGGTAACTTGTATGAACTTCGCAGCACCTGTATCCCAACATTCATTTCGGCATTCAGTGATGGTTGGATTTCCAGTACATAGACAGCCCAAAAACGGGACAATTTTAACAATTTTCGCCATCTTATTCATCACTAAATTCACTTCTGAGAACATTTAGGCGAGAAATGAACGGTTTATATTTCGAATATAGGCAGTCTTGCGAAAATCTTTGCCGAATTGACAATTTGCTCCAAAGTTTTCGGAGCTCCATAAAATGAAGCGGCCGCCAGCTTACGCCTGCCGGGGCCGCTTGCTCGGACAGTCACACTCGGAGACCCCGCTGTAGGACCCCGGAGGTCCTTTAGACCAGTTCCGTAAATAAGAGGCTTTTATTTCGCCGTTTTGGATCGTTTGTGTAAATATCACAACACATGTGGATAACTGTCTTTTCGGAGTTAAACTCAACAAGCACACACACACACACACACACACACACACACACACACATGTGTTGTTTGAGTCTTAAAGATGAGACTTAGTTTTCTTAATCCATAATGAGCATGTGCTCAAACTTTAATGTACGACTGAACATCATCACAACCACCTAGGTTCCCTAGCCGTTCTTCTTCATCTGTCCCCATTCACCTGCACCATGGTCATATCACTAACTAAGTCCCTCTGCTGGTCAGACTAGGTATTACAGTTTATTCATTGTATATCAACACATCCCCTTTTCTTTGAAGCTGTGAACAAAACATACCTTAACATATGTATTGTGATCGTGAACAACCAGATTCACATTTTTTTTTTTAACAAAACTTTCTAATACCAAAAGCAGTTTTTTTTATATATATATATATGAATTTCAAGGATCACCACTTTTACATCTCACTTTCCTTTTTAAAAAAAAACACAAGAACACCACATATTCTGTACATAGAATCACAGATCAAGCCTGACTGTTTTTTTGACTTGACGCTCAGATCTCCTCAAGACAGGTGACCCTGAGTGACCATCACTTGTGTCCACACGCACACCTCCATGTGATTTCAGGTCTGGCACTGTTTCTGCATGTGACACAGAGGTATTTCCATCTTGATCCTCACATTATGTTTCTCGGAAAGTCTCTCTGGTTTTGAGAAGGTTGCGACGGTTCCTTCTGAGCATGTGACCCTCCTCAGTCCTTACTTCATATGATCTCGGTCCGACCTCCTGGAGAACAGTAGCTTTCCGGTTCCACGCATCCTGATCTTGGATACGCACCACATCATCTTTGGCAAGTGGTCTGAGGGTTTTGGTTGACTTGTCATAACGCTGTTTTTGTTTCCATTTCATTTTCTCCATTTTTGTCTGTGTCTCTGCATTTTCTTTGACGCCTGTATAGCAAGGTAGGGTTGTGCGTAAATTGCGATTCATCAACAGTTCTGCTGGGGATAAACCACATTCAAGCGGGGCCGTTCTGTAGCTTAGTAGAGCTAAATAAGGATCTGACTTGCTGTCTGTGGCCTTTTTGAGAAGCTGTTTGATGTTATGCACTCCCTTTTCAGCTTTGCCATTTGCCTGTGCATGCTGTGGACTTGAAGTGACATGGTGAAATCCATATTGTCTGGCAAACTGTTGCCATTCCTTGCTGTTATAGCATGGACCATTGTCACTCACTAGAGTCTTCGGTATCCCATGCCGGGCAAAAATGGACTTGACATGAGTAATGACACTGTTGGAAGTTGCACTTGTGAGCAGAGCAATTTCAGGAAAGTTTGAATAGTAATCTATCACTAGCAGGTAGTCCTTGCCATTACAGTGAAACAAATCCGTTCCAACTTTCTCCCAAGGAGCAGTGGGAAGATTTTGGACCAACATAGGCTCCCTTGCCTGCTTGCTCTGGTACTTGCTACATGTTTCACACTTTCCTATCATATTTTCAATTTCCTTGTTGATTCCGGGCCAATACACGGCATTCCTGGCTCTTCTTTTGCATTTCTCAATACCAAGGTGTCCCTCGTGTAGCTTACGAAGTATCTCTGGCCTCAGGCTGTGTGGAATGACAATTCTACAGTCTCTCAATAACAGTCCATTTGCCACACTTAGCTCTGATCTAATGTGATAATACTTCGGACAGGACCCCTTGGGCCAGCCACTGTGGATGTTTTCCAACACTGTTTGTAGCTCCTTGTCTTTGACTGTTTCTTCACTGATCTGCTTTGCTTTAACTTGAGACACAGGTAGAGACTCAACGATCATGTTGACATGGTTCTCTATCTCTTTTTCCGTGGAGCATGTAGTACTCGGCTCTGGCGCTCGTGATAGCGCATCTGCTAGCACTAAATGCTTGCCTGGTGTGTATATAAGCTCATAATCATACCTTTGCAGCTTCATGACGAGCCGCTGAATCCTCGGTGACATCTCATTGAGACTTTTCTTGATGATTAACACAAGAGGACGATGATCTGTCTCAACTGTGAATGTAGGAAGTCCATAGACATAGCAATGAAAGATCTGTAGTCCATAAGCTAATCCAAGGCATTCCTTTTCTATTTGAGCATATCTTGTTTCAGTCTTAGTCATGGACCTAGAAGCATAAGCAACTGGCTTCCAGCTATCTCCTTCTGCCTTTAACAAGACAGCTCCGAGTCCGTCCTTCGACGCATCTGTTGAAATCTTCAGTCTCTTGTTGGGATCATAATACGCTAGCACGGGTGCATTTGTCAGTGCAATCTTCAAAGCATTCCATTCTCTCTCATTTCTCGACGTCCACTTAAACTCATTGGAGTCATGGAGAAGTTTTCTCAATGCTGATGTTTTCACTGATAGGTTTGGTATGAACTTTCCAATAAAGTTGATCATCCCCATTATTCTGAGCACACCTTTCTTGTCTGTGGGGCGCGGCATGCCTAGAATGGCTTTTATCTTCCTTTCATCTGGCTCTATCCCTTGAGAAGAATACTTGTCTCCATGGAATGTTGTCTTGCACCCCGAATTGGCATTTGGCGCGGTTTAGCTTCTGTCCATTCTCACGCACCCTTTGGAGCACTTTCGTCAGTCTTTCATTGTGCTCTAGTAGAGTGGAGCCCCAGATTACTACATCATCTACATAGCAACGGACCCCTTCTAGGCCCTCTAGCATATTGTCCATTGCCCGATGATATATTTCAGATGCTGAGATTATGCCAAACGGCATTCTCAGGAATCTGTACCTCCCAAAGGGCGTATTAAACGTGCAGTATCTTGAGCTCTCATCATCCAACTTGATTTGCCAGAAACCCTGTGCCGCATCTAGCTTTGAAAAGTACTTGGCTCCTGCCATCTCACTTGCGATTTCCTCCCGTTTTGGTATCTGGTAGCGCTCACGTTTTATGTTTTGATTTAAGTCTCCTGGGTCCATGCATATTCTCAGTTCTTTGCTTGCGTTCTTTTTGTCGACGCACACCATTGAGTTCACCCACTCTGTCGGTTCTTCCACTTTTGTGATGACTTCTTACTGACACATCCTTTCCAGTTCTTTTTTTTAGGCGTTCCCGAAGTGGGGCTGGAACTCTCCTTGGTGCATGGATTACTGGAGTTGCATCCTCCCTGAGTTTGATTTTGTAGGTGCATGGAAGGCATCCTAGTCCTTTAAAAACGTCTTGGTAACGATGCACAATGGACTCAACTGTACCTGTGTGTACACTTACTGCTTCTGAGCAGTTAAAATGGTCTCTCCTCACCAGGTTTAATTTCTTCGAGGAGGCACCACCGAGCAGTGATTCCCGGCCCTCAGGTACAACAGAGAACAGTACATTGTAGCTTTTGTCCTTTACGGTCACTTTCAGCCTGCACTGACCTTTGCTTTCTATGTCTTTTCCGTTGTAGTCTTTCAGTGGCACTGTTCTCTTGATTATTTTGGGCTTTTCTTTCATGGCCTTAATTTCAGTCATGCTGATCAAGTTTGCTTGTGCGCCTGTGTCAATCCTTAGCGCTACTAAAGCTCCATTCATTGGCAATGACACAATGTATCTTAATTTTCTAAGTGCCTAGCATTTTCCTCTATGGCATCATTTTCTACATTGTCACATGACACCATGCCGACAAAGAAAGTCTCACTTAGGTCAGTATCTTCAACTAGCCTCACTGACTTGGGCTTGTCCTTTGTTAAGCATTGTCTTGCAAAATGATTTTTTCCATTGCAATTTGAGCATCTTTTGCCATAGGCAGGGCACTGCCGGGGCTCATGTCTGCTACCACAACGTTTGCAGGTGTATGCTGCTGCATCTTCTCTGTTTTTCTTTTGTGGGGTGTGCTTTTTCATCTTATTTTTGATTACAGCTACTTTGGCACTGTCATGTACTGCTGTGGCATTCACTTCATTAAACGTCTTTGCATGCTGTTGGGCTAATTCACTTGCATGACACAGTCTCTCTGCTTCTTCCAGAGTCAGTTTAGCATCTCTTAACAGCCTCTCCCTTATCCTCTTTTCCTGGATTCCATAAACTATTTGATCGCGGATCATAGAATCTTTCAGATCTCCAAAAATCACATGACTGGGCTTTAAGCTTCAAATCAGTCACAAAGCAATCAAAAGTTTCGTCGGGCTGTTGCATCCGAGACCGGAACACATACCTTTCATACACGACGTTGTTCTGTGGGGAGCAATATGCACTGAACTTTTCCAGTATGGGGTCGTACTTTTCTTTGTCTTCACCTTCGCCGAACTCGAATGTGTTGAAAACCTCAATGGCTTGGGGACCCGCTACAGTAAGTAGCAACGCTATCTTCCTGGCGTCAGGTTTACTGTCCAGTCCTATGGCAGCCATATACAACCCGAACTGTTGCTTAAAAGACCGCCAATTGCTGTCCACGTTACCCACCAGTTTCAGTCCCTTCGGTGGTTTTAAAACATCCATTTTACGGGTGAAATTGACGCATGACAAAAACGGTTTACTCCTGGTACCATGTGTTGTTTGAGTCTTAAAGATGAGACTTAGTTTTCTTAATCCATAATGAGCTTGTGCTCAAACTTTAATGTACGACTGAACATCATCACAACCACCTAGCTTTCCTAGCCGTTCTTCTTCATCTGTCCCCATTCACCTGCACCATGGTCATATCACTAACTAAGTCCCTCTGCTGGTCAGACTAGGTATTACAGTTTATTCATTGCATATCAACACAACACACAGGAGAGATACCTATACCGGATAGACTGTATATTATTAGTCTATGAGATACACGCGTTTCTTTTCGGTGTATTTGTTTTCTGATTTATTAGAAGTTGAGAGTGGTAACCTGCTATGACATGTTATGTAGACTAAAGGGGAGACACCAACCTTTATAATTTGAATTTCTAATTTCCATCTCCCTGGGCATATACAGTGCACTACAATAATATAGAAATGATAATTCCACATAACACTAATAGGAACACATAGGACACACCAGTGCATATGCCTATTTATTTGTTTAATTTAAACTTACTTAAACTTATATGCTAATAATAGTAGCGATCACGTTCCACTCTTTTGAATAATTAAGGGGTGTTTGAGCTAAACCATAAACAATAAAATGAAAGCTCAATTAGCTTTATTTTTTCAATATTATTGCAATAGTTGTAGCATTATGAGGTTTTCTTGTCCGGAGATTGTTTTAAAACAAAGTGGTTGTTGTGGTTTTTATTTCTAGCTGGTATTTTGGAGCCTTGCAGGTAGCCTCTGTGCTGGGGGTGTTGAGCAATAACAGGAAGAACACATCGTCTCAAACTGTTAACAGAGTTTTCTGTGCTTGTGAACTTGCGAGTTAATTCTTCCAAGAACAACCAGCAAGAACGTTCTCCCCAAGAACACAAGTCCGTAGTTTGCATTCTTGGTATTGAGAAACGCACAAAGACTAAATAAACAGGGTAACAAGGTAACAAGAGGCAGGTGACACAAGGGCTGGGAAACAGGTGAGAAACATCAGGCAATCACAAGGGTGGGAAAACACAGGAAGTAAAACTAGACAAGACAGCACAGAAAACCAGACTATCACAAAACAAAACAAGACCATAAATTACACAATCACAAGGAGACAAGACATAAAACCAAAATACCAGAAACAAATGCGATATAAATGCGAATACAAAGCAAAATACCGAAACCATAACAAACGTTACCTTTTAAAATGAAATAAACTCTTTTCTTTCTCTCACACAAAACACATCAGAGTAAACCAATGCCTAAGGAGGGTTTAAGCTTATCAAATATGAGAGACTAAACACTTCTATTTCAACACAATTACCACTCAATTAAATTATAATTGTGTTTAACAGTTCAACCTTTTTAAATGTTCAGAATATTAACGTTACAAGGCACTTAGGTTTTTAAGTTGGTACACATATGAAGAAACAAAGCCGCAGATGCTTTAATTAGCTTATTGTTTATTATTTAACGGCTTATTACACTGTCCTCCAGCGAAGAAAGAGCGCAAAAAGCGTTATATAAATAAAATGCATTATTATTATTATTATTATTATTATTACATCCTCGTCTCTCCCAGTTCTCTGTGCAAGCTGCGGCTGGCGTTTACAGCTGACCGTCCTGTCCCTCCCGACGGTGCTAGTTTAAACATCCACATTTTACCATTAACGTTAACATTTTTCCGAAAGCTAGTGAAAACAACAAACACGGCTAACCTGGCTAACTTGCATACACTTCACTTAAAACTACGGGATCACAAGTTACCTTTACCAACCATGCAAGTTGCACACGACTGCAAAATTATCTTTGTATCAAGTAGCCAATACTTTGAAAGTAGGCTACTTTTGTCTACAAACATCAGTCACCTCAACTTTAAAATTAGTTCTTCTCTGCTTTGCTCATCACGGTTCTCTCTCAAACCTTTTTTATTTTGTTTATTTTTTAATTATTCTTTATTGTATAAGTCAAGTCATTTTATTTGTATAGCACATTTAAACGAACAACAGTTGACCCAAAGTGCTTTACAGGTAGAACAGGGAAGGCAGAAACAGTATGCCTTAAAGATACATAATCGTATGTGCGAGGTACCATGAATATAATTAGGCAAAGGAAGAATTAAATAATGTAACATAGAATAAAACAACAAAGTTTGTAAATACAAAAAGATATGCCAAAAAAACCCCACTAGGAATCAAAGGGAGTTTAAAAGCAAGAGAGTAAAAATGCGTCTTCAGATTTGATTAATTGATGAAGTGCAACCAGGGGAGATGGGTACAGTTACGTATCATCAGCGTAGCAGTGGTAATTTAAGTTGTGCTTTTCAATGACAGAACTAAGGAGCAGCATGTATAGGGAGAATAACATGGGGCCAAGAACTGATTCTTGGGGGGACGCCAAATTTAATACCCACTGGAGAGGAGGACCCAGTTTTACAGAGAAAGTTCTATCTGTCAGGTATGATTTAAACCAGCTTAGGACAGAGCCCTGTAATCCAACTCCATTTTCCAGACGGTCAATAAAAATGCCATGATCAATGGTGTCGAAAGCAGCGCTGAGGTCTAGGAGAATAAGCAAAGCACATGATCCAGAGTCAATGGTGAGTAAGATGTCATACACTTTGAGTAGGGCAGATTCTGTGCTGTGTAGGGCTCTGAAGCCAGATTGGAATTTATTCAATATATTAAAACTATTAAGGACAGAGAAAATATTCTGGGCAACTACTTTTTCCAGAATTTTAGAAATAAAAGATAATTTAGAGATGGGTCTATAATTGCTAAGGTCATTAGGGTCAAAATTGTTTTTTTTTTCAGCGGTGGTTGAACCACTGCATGCATGAAACCAGAGGGGATAACACCAGTATACAAGGAGCAGTTTACTATAGCCAATACAATTGGACAAAGAACATCAAACACTTCTTTAAAGAGTCTTGAGGGGATGACATCAGAGGGGCAGCATGAAGGCTTTAGGTGAGAAACTATCTCAGACAGCTCAATGGAAGACAGAGGAGTAAAATGCTGGAAAATACTGGTGGGACTATAACTTGTAACAGAAATGCAACCCTGGGAAATGATATTGGATCTGATATGGTCAATTTTACAGATAAAATAATCAGCAAACTCCTCACTGGTTAAGGAGGTGTTAACTGCATTGGCTGGATTTAAAAAGGAGTCAATAGTTTTAAAAATAACTTTGGGTCTGTTAGCCTGAGAGTTGATAAGCTCACTAAAATAGATTTTGCCTTTTTGACAGCAGCTTGGTAGGCCTTCAGGTGTTGCGAAAACATATCATATGAGACGTTAAGCTTATCTTATTTCAACTTCCGTTCTGCCTGTCTACAGGCTTGACGGAGAGCTTGTGTGGAGCTATTCAACCAGGGAGTTGAGTTGTTTGACTTGAGACGTTTTAATTTTAAGGGGGCTATCTGATTTAAAGTGTCAGTACACAATAGGTTAAAAATAGAGACAAGCTCATCAATATTAGTGTATGGAGACAAGTCAGCAGTGAGTATAATTCAATCAGGAGAGACTCCGTTGCAGATATGCAAACATTTATTACTAAGATATAACCACGTAGGTAAAAACAATTATTTGGAGATTAGTCTCCATTGTAAAGGGGTATCTATACATCTACACATCTAATGTGTAGGAAAACCAAACACATCCCCTAATGGAAACTAGACACTGGTGGTGGTGAGAAGAATCCAGAGATGGAACGCGAGCCGCCAGCCGGGAGAAGACCGAGAACACCCTCGCAAAGGCCCGGAGGTGGAAGGGGAGGAGGCGGGTCGCACTCGTCTGAAAACACAACTGACAGAAGCAGGAGAGAGAACAGGTTTAAAAACAAGTAGACTGCTGTGATTGGTTAGAACATAAGTGCCAGATTCTAATTGGCATACAGAACCGAAACACCCACTGCCCAGCTGATCAGTTAAAGAGAAGAGAGACAACGTAATAGGAGTCTACCTGACTGAATTTACAGGCCGGTGGCCGCGAAAACCCTGCAGAAGGGGCAACCACCGAACAAGAGAAACCCACGGATACAAGGTAAAAGAAGGTGAATAGCAGACACAGGTACCGCACCAGCTCAAAAGTGAAGGTCTAGAGATCGCTATGACCACGATACAGTAAGACACGCAACCATAATGTATATAACAGCGGAGTAGATAGGTTAAGTCAAGAGGGAGTTCACAACAGTGGACGAAACACAATCACTGCTCATGATAGCCAAGATCGAAAGACCACCGGATCCCTGCAGCACGTACTGGGATAGCCAGGCACAGAGAATTAAAGACGCGCCAGGCACAGGAGGCTACAGCGAAGTAGGATCCCCACCCAGGAGATATGCAAGTCAGTTCAGGTCAACCATAATATTTTACGTTGAAAACACCCATAGTTGACCAAAGGTCCGCAAGCTCCAAAGAAATAGAGAAAACACACCCATACACCAAATACAATATAAACACACCAACAGTAGACCACACATAAAGATATCACAATGGTCCCTAGAAAACAATGAACACGATATCCCATACAATCCTAACCAGCCAGGAAGCCAGTGGTGCGTGGCCCATTCGAAAAGCCAATTATCACCAATACGAACGTAAATATCCAGCAGCGATGATCAGACGTTGTGGAATGTAAATGGACTGTTTTTATATAGCGCTTTCCTAGTCTAACGACTACTCAAAGCTCTTTTACGTATTACGGAACATTCACCATTCACACACATTCATACACTGTGGCCGAGGCTGCCGTACAAGGTGCCACCTGCTCATCAGATATTCATTCACACACATTTACACTCCGATGCGCAGCATCGGGGGCAACGCGGGGTTCAGTGCCTTGCCCAGGGACACTTCGACATGGGACTGCAGGGCCAGGGATCAAACCACCAACCTCCCGATTGGCAGGCACCCGCTCTACCACTGAGCCACAGAAGCCTACACAAACATGCCACAGCTAAGAAGATAGGCGTAGTAGCCAATGAGGGGCTGCAAAATGATTAAAACAGTCTAAAAGTAACTACTAGACACCCATGCCCTTATTTCACACCATATGTAGTCCACGCTGGAACACAGATTAAACAGCCATCGTAGTGTTGAGTACTACATAATCAGAGGGTCTGCTCGGGACGTGCACAACTCACGAGGCCATTAGCGCCACCCCCATAACGCATCCACAGTGATGTAGGGAGCGTGACTTGATGCAGTCAACCCAATTGTGCTCCGCCGAAGACCCCCCAAAACAAAAACCATCCACCATCTAGTAATGATAAGCACCGACAGAGACAACGAACGAACGCCACTTGCCACCATGAGCCCAAGGCACGCAACATAAGTATGCAGGCAGCAGAAGCAAATGGTCAACATCATCAAACAAATGTTTAAAACAAAATTTGCCACCACAGTAGGCTAATGCATAGAAACCATTCCACCGCTTAGTAAACACCTGATAAAACGAAGCAGTGTTAAGAGGCAGAGTCTACACCAGCACAGCACGTAAATACACGCTCCACTGAAGTAGACAGTGTAACCACCGGAGCTCAAACGCAACTAGCTGACCGGCCAACACCGGAAACCCACAGAGTTGAGGCTCAATGTGCACTGTCCCAATCCAAGAAATAAATCACAAAACTCAATAACAACGACACAGAAATAGGAAGAGAGATAAACCACCGCAGTCCGCACGAGTGGAAGAAGGCCGATTGAGTAGTCGAAGGGCATGCTACATAAAAGCACGACCGAAATATAAGCAGCACGCCTACATACCTACTAAAGAATGTAGGTGCCCTGCAGAATGAGCCCGCTTAACCATAACGTAGTCAAGTAAAACAAAGCCCGCCGACCGGCTCAAAGCGTAGCAAGTGCCAGTGCAAGTAAACCCCCGAACACAACTGAACCAGAAGTTAGACAGTGCCATGGAACACAGTACCCGCAGCCCGAACCGTGCAAACCCCGGGCGGCAATACGAAAGAACAACTTAACTGAGTGGGAGACGGTCCAGCGGAGTCAAAACGACCTGGTCCCTCAGCCGAGGAAATCACCGTCCGCCGACGGCCACATGACGGCCGGCAAAACCCCAGGCGGCGACGTGCCGGATGAGCCAGAGAGCACGGCGAGTAGCAGCAGATGACCGAGACACCACCCCCCAAACTGTAGGCGCGTGGGAGAACGAGCCGGAACAGCACAAAGTCCAGGCAAGTCGCCACCGAAGTAGCCCGGTCGAACCACCAGACAGCAAAAACAGCACACGGCCGGGAACAGAGCCAGAAAGAGTCCCACCGCAGAGAGAGACACCAGCAGTCAGCACCACGAGACAAAGTCGGGAACACAAGGAAGCGAACCTCCCAGTCGCACTTGTCTGAAAACACAACTGACAGAAGCAGGAGAGAGAACAGGTTTAAAAACAAGTAGACTGCTGTGATTGGTTAGAACATAAGTGCCAGATTCTAATTGGTATACAGAACCGAAACACCCACTGCCCAGCTGATCAGTTAAAGAGAAGAGAGACAACGTAATAGGAGTCTACCTGACTGAATTTACGCTGAGCTACATTAGTGATACAAACAATCAAGGCACAATATATTTGTACATTTGTCAAAAAAAAAGTGTTGACAGCTTTGAAGTATAGACAATATATACAACAAAACATAACAAATAGAGAAAATAAAGATACTGGGGTCTTTTCAGTCAAGTAGGGAATGTAAGTCCAACAAATAAAAGAGTGTCTTGGCGTTTTCCTTAGTCATGCATTGAAGAGATGTAAAAAGCTTAAGCTCATTTTTTCAACCGTTGATGTGGGGTTTGACCTTTAAATACTTACACCTAAAAACTCAAGTTACTTTCCCAATTAAATTTTACATGTAGGAAGTGATTTGATGGATAAATATAATTTAATATTTTAAATGTCACTTCTTTGGCTTTTGGTGGGAGAGGATAGGAGAAGGATTTTTTCCTATTTTTCCGTGCCTCTTCATCACTATAGTCTCGGAGAATATGTTTTCTTTTCAGTTGAAGGGGATAATATGTTATACATAATAGATTTCTAACAAACTTGTTAGTGAACTGTTAGCTGTTCAAACTAACACCTTCAACACAAAGAGGCCTCATCTCTGACGTAATATTTGAATGAACCAAAAGATGTTGGGTCATTGCTTTGAAGGGAGTTTGAATTGATTTTATCACTTTAGTGTAGTCTCTAAACGAACAATGAAGTTTAAATTTGTCACAGAATTCTGTGTAGTTTATGAATTCACAAGATCCATCCATTAATTGAGACAGTCCAAATTCATTTTTCCATCCAAGTGCCTAAAAAAATGACTTCCTATTGGATAAGATGTACCTGTTGTTCCATAGGGGTGTATTCTGAGGAATAAAATTGTGTTTATAAATCAAATTCAAACTTATTCATTTTTCCTGCTCTTCTTATTCCCTCCATCATGATCCTTCTCTCTAACATATATTTCCTACATTCAGTTAAAACATGTTGCAGTTTCTCGTTTTTGAATCTATTACACAACCCTGTTGGATGTTTCCCCATGATGAAAAGTGTACTATTTAAATAAGTATGCCCAATTCTCAGTCTGGTGATGACTCCTTTTTCCTATTTCCGCCTCGTCTCCTTACATTGCCAACACTATTTGGGATGTTATATAAATGTAAAACATGTTTTTACAATAAAAACATGTACCTATAATTTTTCTAGCCTTCTGCGCTTTTGCCCGACTTTTTTCACCCTCCAGACAGCTGTCTTCGGCCAAAAAGTCACCACGTGAGATCGATGTTGCTGTCATCCACTTTTAATAACAATCTGAGCTTGTCAGTGGCATAAACAATCACTTTTCGTGGACGAATTGCCTCATTAGATTGCATTGCAGCTCAGTTCACGCCGGCCCGTCGCTATAATCTCGCTCAATACTGGACCACTTCCAAGAGTCAGTCTATTAGACACAAATGCATGGGGAAATGGGTTCCAGGTTGACAAAAATACGAAATAACCCTTTAAGGGAAAGTTTGAAGATTTTCTGTTCTGCCGTACATGCAGATGAATGGTGACAGTAGGCCCAGAGATCCACGTTTAACCGAACATATGCACAACATTTCGTACTACTGGCTCACTTTGGAGTAAAACAAGTACTGCACAGAATAAATAAAATATATATTAGGGCTGTCAATCGATTAAAAAAAATTAACTAATTAATTGCACAATTTGCTGTAATTAATCGCGATTAATCGCTTTTTTTAAATTGAGACTGAAGCTTATAATAATGGATATTTAAATGCTAAATCACTTAGCTTTGCAAATATGAAGAAAAAAACCAAACAAGGGAAGGTTCTGCTAAGTTCAGAATGTTTAATATCTTTCAGAACAACAGCAGCAACAATTTGGCTTAGTCCTGCTGAAGGCTGCTGGAAACGGCTAGAAACTGTCTGACTTGAGAGCAGATTTTTTGTCACCGTCCCCGGCTGCTGTCGCCTGCTCTCGTCTACTTTACAGGCGAGGCGCAGTTCATCTCCAACGAGCCTATGTTCAGTCGGCGGCAGGGCAGTCAGGCAGAGGTGACTAGTCTCTCAAAATCTGACGAAAATCTTCTAAACTGACCTTTGTTGAGCTGAAATGAAGACAGAATCAGCAACTGCACGGCCTGAACTATTTTAGTACAATATGAGATCGTATTCTGAACGGCTGCCATGAAAGTCTGGCTTTGGATTTCCAGAGAAAACAAACCCATGTGACGCGTTCATCCAATCAGCTGCTGGTTTTCATTACTTGGGCAACAATACAGAGTAGTGCCGCCTGCTGTTATGGAGACGTATTACGTTTCTCAGCCGCCACATGAAGTAAACAAACACAGATGCGTTAATTTCGTTAATTCTTTTTAACGAGTTAAATATTAAAAAATTAATGCAAAAATGAACGCGTTAATTTTGACAGCCCTAATATATATACAAATGCTACAGAATGCTAGTGGTAAAAGATGAAAAAGTATGGCTTTTTGTGGAGCAATGGCTGTTGCTTCTATACAGAGATGTGTGTGGATGCGGAGTCTGAGCCAGGAGTGGTGGGATCTTGACGTGAATGGCTTCATTATGACAGATTTCATACCAAATTTCAGGATGTCAAGGTCTATTTTAATTTCGTATGCTAGCGCAATGTAAAGACTCTCGCCGCAAGACACTCAATTCAGGCGTTTCCCTGAGAAAGCCTTTTTGGAGTTGGGTTTTATTGGCTGGCAAGAGAGCATGTGAGTGAGTGTCGTAAATTCAGACCGAGGTCGCATTGCAAAAAATGTGAATATCTGATTTAAGACGACATATGTATTTGAAAAGATCAGAGGCCATACGGTTTGTGCTGTTCACACTATGTTATAAATGAAATAGATCTGAGTCACATATGAGAAAAAATCATTTGGCCTTGTCTGGACACATGTATGTTTCTCATTGATAAAATTAAATACCATGTTAAACATAAATATATACTGATTTGATTACAGCAAAGACAACGTCAGCAGTATTGACAGCAAAATAGGCTACAGTGCAATATTAGAAAATCGATTTTATTAATTTAAATTACATTTATATCTGCATTTATATCAAAACCTAGAGACTTTCAAACATCAACATGTCATTTATTAATATGTATTTGTGTCTAAATGACATACAAACATCTTTTCCTATTCTATTTTGCCTGAAACGCTTCCAACACGCTTGCGTGTCGCGTGAAAAAATAGGCATCGGTTCTATTTCTAGCATGCACACGTTTTTGGTGCGGCTCGAGCCGCGCCTGAGACGCGCGTGTCATGCAGGCAGTGTTGGTCTAAGGCCGGTTACACACTGCACGCGTCGCGCGAGCGTGTCAGCCGCGTGGCGTGTCCGTTTATATTTCGGCTCCCATGTTAACAGGTTAGAGCTTACACACTGCCGGCGTGAGACGCGCGTCTCAGGCGCGGCTCGAGACGCGCCTGAGACGCGTGCCTGCTAGAAATAGAACCGACGCCTATTTTTCACGCGAGACGCGAGCGTGTTGGAAGCGTTTCCAGGCAAAATAGAATAGGAAAATATGTTTATATGTCATTTAGACACAAATGCATAAAAGACATCTTGATGTTTGAAAGTCTAGGTTTTGACATCAATGTAGATATAAATGTAATACAAAATTTCAGAGAAAATATTTTCAAATTTTGCACTGGTCATACAGAACGAAATATTCTGTAACATATTTTGCAGTCAATACTGCCGATGTTGTCTTGCTTTAATCAAATCAGTAGGCTATACAAGGGTAGTAGGATAGGCTACGATAACAACGTGAGTGACGGTCCAACATCAGATAGGCTGTATAGGCTCTTTACAGCTACACAGACAGCCCACTTACCCATTTTTCAGAGTTTGAATCTGTCGGCACTATGTCCCGAGATCAGCCCTCCCTGTACCTAGCGGTGGGAGCAGCGCTGCGTCAGACACGCTTCTGGTGTGTAGGACACAGAAAAATCCACGCAGCTGAGACGCAACAGAAACGCCACGCTCGCGAGACGCGTGCAGTGTGTAACCGGCCTTAAAATAGCAATGACATGCCGCGCTGCGCCGGGTGCTAGATAAATGTGTTTATATATAGGTAGGCCTACTCTATAAAGCCAACTGTAGAATACACACGTTATGATTGTGACACAATAATTACCCAATTAATTCAGGCATTGCATCAGTGTAACATCATAATCCCCATGTTGGTTCTGATTGGTTGTCATGGAGACGAGCCCTCGCCGCCGTTGCTTGTTTCGCCGATGCAACCCATCGAGGGCTGGGGGCGAAAGGCTGAGCTGAAGCCTACGGAGGCTGCATTACGCACGGGCTTGCAGCTAGGCACAGCCAAAGAGGCGGTGCGTAATGCGCGGAGACATCAGCCTCAAAATGCCGCACTTTAGGAGGGGAGCACTCGCAAACGAGGCATTAAGGCTTTGTGTGAGCACACAGATGGATGAAGAGAGGAGACGCTGAGTGCAGACCGAGAGGAGTGTGTTTGCTGTCCACATGAGGCGTAAATTATGACAAAATATCATTGGATAATTTTCAAGATCAGGAGAATAGGTCAAGCTCTGTGTCATATTTCTGTGGAGCCATTAAATATTAAAACACAACACTGCAGAGCTGTGTCCTGTCACCTATTTTATACATGCTGTACACTGATGACGAGTCAGTAGATCATATCAGTCAGTGGGATTAATTCTCTCGGAACCATGAATGTCTCTAGTACACAGTTTCATGGCCATAGTTGAGATATTTGTGTACCAGAGTGGTGGACAGACAGACTGGCCGACAGTGCCATCTAGAGGCAAGCCACTACCATGGCTAAAAAACTATCTTCTTAGTCAAGCCACATCTACACATATCTTTCTTTGTGATTGCTAAACAAAACTCTGTTTTTTTCACTGTTTTCATTTGTTTATATCTTTAGTATCTTCTGCTGTAGAACCTGTTTGGTCTTGGCAAGCACCGCTCGCTCTATGAGGTGGGTATCATTGGCTCGAAGATGAGTTTGTTTGTACCAGTTTCTGCACTGATGATCTGTAGAGCTGTAATGTTTAGGTTACACCAGACATGGTATGTTGCAGCTAAATGCTGCTGGGGTGTGTTACCTCTCTTTTACAGCACCTGGGTTTAGCATGTGGATGTGGCATGTCAGCGTAGAGGGGAATCTAAACTATATTACAATATTTCTGTAATGTTTTTCTCATTGTATTTACAAATTGTTAAAACAGAGGTGTACTCCTGTACCCTGACTCCACTGCACACATCACTGGAGTCATGATGTCTTGTCTTCCACTTATTACAGCCAGATGTAAAAGAGCAAAATATTATCATGATAGACCTAAATGTATGCTCTTTCATCCCTCAGTCAATGGGATTCTCATCAGCATTTTAACATTATAATTTTTTTTCCTCACTCATCATTTATTATTTACAACTCATAAAAATACACTTATGTCTCCAAATAGTGTGTGTGTGTGTGTGTGTGTGTGTGTGTGTGTGTGTGTATGTGTGTGTGTGTGCATCCATGTATGTGTGGGTTTAATGGCCATCTTTTTTCCCTCCACTGGCTGGGAACAGTGCTCAACACTGCACACATCTTCGTCACATCATTTGTGCACCTTTTTATTAAGACAATACATAGAGGACCACTGGACTGAGGACATTTGTATATTTATTGCTAATTTTGTTTGTGTGTTGCACAATTTAAACTTTTTATCTTTGTGATCCGACTTGTTTTCTGCCATCTAACTCTTGTTCCTATGGAGGTTGAAAGCCCTTATTGTAGTTTGCTTTGGGCGCAAGCTTATGTTAAATGTTTGTTCAATTATCACATCAGTAAATACAGTGAATGGTACAGTATACTGCACGATTACCCAAACCTTATTTATTCAATATAAACAAGAACACATTTTGACACAGCTTTTTATCTCTAACTTTTATCCTACTTGTGCATTCTACACTAGTTGGCTATCTATAGTTTAAACACATACTCTAGTTGTATAGTGTGTCTTCCAGTCAGTAACACATGCAAATAATCATTCAGAAGTAGCATCTGCCTAGCAAACCCAGGAGATTTACATACACGTGCAAAAACACAAAGATTAGTAGCTTAACCGTGGAAAAAATGCAGCCCTTCATGTTCTTCTACTGTTACCTACTACTGACCTTCCTTTAAATGCTGAGAGGAACATCAGAACCCTGTATAAAACTTGAGTTTCTGTTGCTCATCTAGCGCCTGGATCATTCTATACTCTGTATCTCCAGGATGTGCTCCAGTTTTTAAGTTTTTGTTTCTGAGTTTTTCCCAGTAATGACTCCAGTTTCCATCACTGTCAGCTCCATAACCAAACACACTGACCTAGGAAAACAAAAGTTAACAATGTCAGAAACCGAGGATGGAGTACCAGTCATTAAACAATTCATTCATTATTTGCATCCACTTGTTAATCATTAGTGTGTTACAGTGGTGACATTTACAAGTAGAACTCTAACTTAAAAATGAACTTACCTCGTCACACATATGCAGGGCAAGAATCAAAGCTAGAAAGCCAGTGGAGGGGGTAATAACCTTTCTTTTTCCAGCCACCTGTCATGGACATACCTCATGAACTCTGGATTAAGGACCATCACCTGTTGTGAATCAGAATTAGGCTTTAAACCTATTTTTTATGAACCATGACCTTTACAGCCAAAAAAGTTTATTGTTAAATGCATTCAAAATAATACTCACCAAATCCTTGTTAGTTTTGATTTTTGATCTTACACCCCAACGTGGTCTGTTGAAACAAACATGAAATGTCACACTTAATATCATTAGGGCCCGAGCGCCAGCGAAGGCCTTCTTGAAACTGATGGAATTATTATTATTTTTATTATACCGAATTAATTACCTTTTTGAGGGCCTAAACACACTCAAAATCTCATCAAAAGTTGCGGTCCTGGTGTAAATATATGTATTTCAAGGGTTTTGTGAATAGGCGTGCCCTCCCCCCCGCAGGAAATTCCGCCGGATGCATGACTTTTCGCCAATGTCCGTTACCTTCCGCTTTCTTTGTGTTCTAATTTTATATTCCGGTGGATTTATGAGGACTATGGTTAACTGCTCCTCAGATCTCTGCAGGGTAAATCCAGACAGGTAGCTAAACTATCTGTCCAATCTGAGTTTTCTCTTGCCCGACTAAAACAAATTTTGAAAGTACACGTTCCACCAAAACAAGTTCCTTCCCAAGGCTATTTTGCAGTGGCTCCGTGCGAAACTTGGCGATTGTAATTGGTTTAAAGAAATGGCAATAAACCAGAGCACGTTTTTTTATTCCAATCCCGATTGCTGTGTGGACTAGCAAAACCCTCCTCCGCAGCAATGTGCAGGAAGGTCTGCGAGACTAGCGCAACAGTTTTCAAAGTTGAAGCCCCCTCCAATGAAAAGTTATTAACAACTTGAGTATTCGTTAAATGATGTGGGCGTGGCGGCCATTTTGAGTGTTTAGCGATGAACAAGAAACAAGAAATGTCTTTGTCAAGGTGTCTTATAAAGTAATGCTGCTGTATTGTGCTATTTTTTAATAATGCTGAATGCACTCCACAATCTACTGATCACTATTTCCAACACTGATGTTTGTACATGTTGCTGGGGTTCTCTCCCCATTTATTTTTCTTCTTTTCTCTCTCTAGCAGAGGCTTGTTCTGCGCTGTGCTTACTTCTGGATAACTGATCGACTCATTTTAAAACATTTTCTTGGTGTGGTATTTGGCTTGTCAGCAGAATTCTGGGGGCATATATTATATCTCATTCAGTCTGCCAGTAATACCTGAGGGTATGTGACACTATGCAGAAAAGAGAGAGAGAGAGAGAGAGAGAGAGAGAGAGAGAGAGAGAGAGAGAGAGAGAGAGAGAGAGAGAGGAAGAAAAGGTGAAATTTCCTGAAAATGAAGAGAGAACTTTTTTTTTAAACTACATTTTAGTCTCGTCTTTTCTTTGTCAACGGTGGTATCGTCTCGTGTTACCATTGGATAAAAGCTGTTAACGAACACTTAGCGCCATAGTTTTTGTTTACAAAATAAACACTGCATGGGCCAAATGATCACATAGTCCATAAAAATCTGACTCACTTTGACTTAAATCCTGTGGTGAGGGCCCCTGTGAGCCAGTCAAAATCAACCGTCTTAAATGGAGCCAGCACAAGATGAGTGGTGTTATCTAAATCCACAGAACTCTCTGGATACATGACACGATGAGTTGTTCTGGTCCCAACATCTGCTTCAAAGCCTTTGATTTGACCAGCGTTCACTCTAAATAGTGCAGAGGGATATATTTCACATGTCACTGTCCTTGGCAGAAATACAGCAGGGGACTGCTTGAGTTTTGACTTTTAATTTCTGACATTGAGAAAACAATTTTGATGTTTTTTTCCACTGACTCAATTAATTGTGACAAAGACAACATCAGAAGAATGGGAATTACCTTATGATGACATCGTGGAAATCTATGAGAGGTCCATAATGTGATCTCCTCAAATTACCAGAATTCCCCACCACAGCACAAGTCCTGCAGCGGTCGGGGCTGGATTCTAGAACTTCTGGACTGGGTGGGACCGTCAGAAACAGCCTCTCCACTTTTCTTCTGAAGGTACTGAAGTTGCCCTTTGCACCCTGTAAGCGCTGTCAGGCAAATCGAACAAATGGATTGACTATATTAACACATTGGCAGTTGTTGTCACCATAGTGATGGCTGTTGATTATATTTCATTCCCTGATCTGAAGTGCGGGTTGACAGACTGTTTTCTTGGAAGTTAACAACTTACCCTCCACCAGTTGAAAATATCCTCTGAGAGATTGTAGTTTGCTGACAAAAATGGTTCAACAGATTTGTTGAAACGCTTCATAAACCATGGATCATCTTCAGATAAACATCGCTCACAAGCACAGGGGCTTTTATTCTGAGGCAGGGAGCATGACATATATCCTCTCCAAGACACACAGATAGTAGTCACACACAGCAGGAAAATTAGGGTCCTCACTTTAAATTTCATCTTGGCTGTGTGACGCTTCTGATTTGTTAAAAACAGCTCCCATCTATAGACAAAATATGTGGCGAAATATACACGAGAGAATAAAATCATAAATGTGGAAAAACTTGTCATATTGTTTATTTAAAGTAGTTAATAATGATACACCTTTATTGTTTTCCCTTGATTCCTGTGGTCATATTTCCATTTATTTATAAGGCCAAATATAAATAAAATTGATGAAAAATATGGTGGTTAAATTAATAATAATAGTCACAACAATACTAAGTTAAAATTGTATTAATGTTTTATTTTCGTCCTACCTGATGAGAGTAAATCCGCTTCTACTCCAGTTATATTGAGGCAACGTCTGACTCAGGAGGATGATGATCAACTAGCTGAATGCCATATGTATGCTTTGAATCCATAGTACGGTCTGTTACTGTACAGTATCTGTTGTTTGTACATGCTGTCTGCATTTATTTGTTTTTACTACTGCTACAGTGCCCAAGACAAATTTCCCACGATGTTGGACAATAAAGTTAATCTTGAATGTTGTGTGCTTTGTATCCATGCTAGGATAGATTCTCAGATAAGTGGAACACTTTTGTGGAGGGGTGTGGTTTGTACATTGGATGGTTCTTGACTGACTGTGACCCGCTCTCACGTACTGTTGTCTGCCCATCAAAAAGTCCTGAATCCACTTTACAAGAGTGAGGTTTACACCCATGTTTGTCAAGCTTCTCTATCAACATGTGTGACTGAATGGTTTTGAACGCTGAAGAGAAGTCTGCAAACAGGATGCGTACATGAGAGGCAGGTGTTTCAAGGTGTTTGTAAATTCCATTCAGAAGGGTTTTCTCTCTGTAAGCAAACTGTCCATGTGAGCTTGGGTTTGTATTTTGAGACAAAATAAAATTATCCGCTCAAAAGCACTTCATAGCAACAGAAGTGAGTGCCACTGGTCTAAAATTTCCGCTGTTCCACTGTTTAGAATATACCAATCTTTTTGCTTTTGCATGTGTATGTAAATCTCCTGAGTTTACTAGGCAAATGCCACTTCTGAAGGATTATTTGCATGTGTTGCTGAAGTAGAGACATTATGTGTTTTATTAAGAACCTTGTGGTGGCGTAGGTATTACCAGTGTAATGAGATCGATACTTTAGTTTTAGTTTCTCTCCAGTATGCACTGCAGCCTCATCAAAGAGGCGACCTGGCTGTCTGTGTAAGTGCGGCTCAACGGGAACACTAACTGTGCCAATATCAACATGTAATTTCTTTAACAAACACGAACACACACACTGCCGGCGCCCGAAGATGAGTTTGTTATACCAGTTTCTGCACTGCTGATCTGTAGAGCTGTAATGTTTAGGCTACACCAGACATGGTATGTTGCAGCTGAATGCTGCTGGGGTGTGTTATCTCTCTTTTACAGCACCTGGGTTTAGCATGTGGATGTGGCATGTCAGCGTAGAGGGGAATTCTAGGGGAAACTAAACTATATTAAAATATTTCTGTAATGTTCTTCTCATTTTATTTGCAAATTGTTAAAACAGAGGTGTACTCCTGTACTCTGACTCCACTGTACACATCAGTGGAGTCATGATGTCCTGTCTTCCACTTATTACAGCCAGATGTAAAAGAGCAAAATATTATCATGATAGGCCTACATTTAAACTCTTTCATCCCTCAGTCAATGGGATTCTCATCAGCATTTTAACATTATAATTTTTTTCCCCTCACTCATCATTTATCATTTTTACAACTCATAAAAATACACTTATGTCTCCAAATAGATAATAATTTGTGAATAGTCTATATCCACGAAGTTCCACTTCCGGGATTGCTCCAGCTGCATGTCTTTTCGCCAATGTCCCTTTCCTTCCGCTTTTTTTGTGTTGTAATTTTAAACTCTGGTGGATTTATGAGGACTATGGTTAACTGCTCCTCAGATCTCTGCAGGGTAAATCCAGACAGCTAGCTAGACTATCTGTCCAATCTGAGTTTTCTCTTGCACGACTAAAACAGCTTTTTGAACACGTACACGTTCCACTAAAACAAGTTCCTTCCAATAAAACAGAGTACTTTTTTTTTTCCCATCCCGGATTGCTGTGTGGACTAGCCAGACCCTCCTTTGCAGCACTGTGGAGGAAGGTCTGCGAGACTAGCGCCCCCCTAACAGTTTTCAAAGTTGAAGCCCCCTCCAATGAAAAGTTATTAAAAACTTGAGTTTTCATTGAACGGTGTGGGCATGGCGGCCATTTTGAGTGTTTAGCGATGAACAAGAAACAAGAAATGTCTTTGTCAAGGTGTCTTATAAAGTAATGCTGCTGTGTTGTGCTGTTTGCAATCCACAATCTACTGATCGCTATTTCCAACACTGATGTTTGTACATGTTGCTGGGGTTCTCTCCCCATTTATTTTTCTTCTCTCTCTAGCAGAGGCTTGTTCTGCGCTGTGCTTACTTCTGTATACCTGATCAACTCATTTTAAAACATTTTCTTGGTGTGGTATTTGGCTTGTCAGCAGAATTCTGGGTGCATATATTATATCTCATTCAGTCTGCCAGTAATACCTGAGGGTGTGTGACACTATGCAGAAAAGAGAGAGAGATAGATCCTGAAAATGATAAAAAATGTTGTATACTACATTTTAGTCTCGTCTTTTCGTTGTCAACAATATTGCATGTTGATATTGTTAAATGATGATGGTGCCGTCTAGTCTTATCATTGGATAAAGGATTTTAACGAACACGTATCGCCATAGTTTTTGTTTACAAAATAAACACTGCAAGGGACAAATGATCACATAGTCCATAACAATTTACTCACATTGACTTTAATCCTGTGGTGAGGGCCCCTGTGAGCCAGTCAAAGTCAACCGTCTTAAATGGAGCCAGCACAAGATGAGTTGTATTATCTAAATCCACAGAACTCTCTGGATACATGACACGATGAGTTCATGATTCAAAAAGTTATACCCTATAGACCCCAAACACTAAATTTTCCAGTTAGATCTTACTAGAGGGTAATTTGTGACACATTACAACGCAAATGGCATATTGTTACTACATGGTTTATGTAATATTTAATATCTCCAGATCAGCATAGTGTAGAGACTCTTTTGTTTTGTTTTGTTTAGAAGCAATGATATGTGCTGTTTCAACCAAGTACTCTAACAGAAGCTTTTCAATCTGTCATGGAATTACAGTGTCTTTGCAAAATAAATAAATTATGAATCCAAAAATCAACTCACGTAATCTTTGATTTGCTCCACAACCTTAGAACCCAGCGTCCTGCCATGATTTTAGCTTTGTAGCTAACAGTCACCCTACGGTGTCACTGTAGCCCTTACAGAAGTTTAGTAATCCGCCCTGGAAGGTTAGTGACATTTCGGAGACTTTGGAAGAGTAAAGCCAGAGCGATAAATCCATGACTGAATGGGTATTTAGTCATCTTTTTGTATGGAAATGAAATAAATTTAAGTTAGCTGCAGACGGATGGAAAGATGTTACAGACTGAATGTGATGCTAAATGTGATGGCGAGACAGCGCTGCTTAAATATTAAGAACAAGTTTTTATTTAAGATTTGAGTTTGAGGTGTTTATGGAATAACACTGCTGGATTTAATCTTCATGATATGGTGTGAAGAAATGTGTGTGAGGCATTAATACTCAAACATATTAAGAGTAGCCTAATCGTTATTCCCACATGTACTTTCTGCAGTCTGACTTCAGTTCACCACCTCACCATCTGCGTCGCCAATTCCTATTTTGTCTCCAAAATGTGCGTACGCATGGGTCCAGAGTTTGCGTGGAGGACCGCACATTCTCCCGTCAATTTTGTTTTTTATAAATCACAACCTTTGCGTGGAAAGTGGCATACGCACATTTTCAGCCCCGTTTTAGACCCCTGGTGAGCAGTTTCAGTCTGTGTTATGTTATGTAATCTGATTCATTTAATTTATTCTTCATATATGCCGTCAGTTTAGGATTTGTTACTAATTGCTGTCATCAGGCCCATCATCATCATCATCATCCTCATCATCAACATCAGTAGAAACACAGGACAGTTTATGGGAACTGTTTTATGATTGTATCAGTGAAACCAAGATGATACACAATGTTACAGCTGATGCCACAGTGGAAGTGAAAAAATACCTCAACGACGCGTTTTTGCCCAGAACTCATGATCCCCTAACTTACTGGAAAGAGAGAGCAGTAATCTTTCCTCATTTGTATGTCTTTGCTAAAAAAAAAATAGCCTTGCTTGCCAGCAAGAATCCTCTCCCTTGTGAGAGGATTTTTTCAAAGGCTGGAGAAATTATCTGTAAAAAAAAAAAGAAGTAGACTAAGTCCTTCCACAGCAGAGAAATTAATATTTTTGAATACAAATCTATAAAAAAGTGAGACATTGTGGCTTGATTTCTTTTATTAAGATTAATTTTTCATGACCAAAATAACATTATGCACAGTGTGGAGCCTACAGGTTACAAGCTTCACACATTAGAAAAATACAACAATAATTAAAAAAAAATGTGTTAATGGCTCGTTGTCAAGGTTGTTTCAGATCAACACCTGCAAGTGACCGCTAGGTGTCATCGTTGAGACGGGTGTCAGATTGTTTCGAAGCCTCGACACAATATGGCACATTTGCTTCAACTGTTTCACTGTTTTCACGAAGCCTCGATCTGCCCGCCACTAGTGGATGGCAGGAGTGAAGCAGCAGCAGCAGCAGCAGCAGCAGCAGCAGCAGTAGTCAGGTTCCAGTGGAAGCTGAAGCACAAGGAAAAAAACAGATCAGGACAGGCAAAATACAATGAACAAACAGGTAACAAGCTGTGTCATGAGCTAAACTGACTGTGGTAATTTTGACTATAATCTGACACAGAGTGGAAGGTTGACCGGGTATATGAAGCAGAGGTGATTGTGGTAGATGAGCTGCAGCTGGAAACCTCACACCCACACACTAGACTCCACTCCTGCAATTAGAGACAGACAGAGGGAAGGGGGAGGGGAGGGGCATAAAATGGACCAATAGACCCCGTTGCTCTGGACGGAGACCAGTGAAGGCTATTAGAAGCACTTTTCCGGTGATCTCTTGCTTTACTGCGCAGCCTCCAACTGACAGAGACAACGTAAATGTGACAAGAGCAACGTGTCTGAAAGTTGGAAGTGTTTTGGTAGATGTGACAAGAGAAATCTCAGTCATTCCCAAACTTACAGAGACGGAGAGTGTAGGTATATGTAAGGAGATAACATAGGCACAGGCTAATTATTGCTAACTAACATGCTAGTTAACATTAGTAATTAAACCTAAACAGCTAATGTAAGTCCAAACTGCCTGCAAGCTTCTCCTGTACTATACAGTAATTCCTCTACTGTGCGACAGTAAGTCACTTGGTTATGACACAATCGTTAGCTTATTTTTACAAAAACGTCTGCTATGGAGCCATAACGTGAGGTACAAGGTAATGGAGCCTTTTATACATTGTCGTGTTTCGGACAAATAGAGTCTTTAAACGCTTCAGATGTAAAGTTATTCGCAGTCAGGTAACAAGAGGTGATCGCTTTATAGCAACAAAATAGCGCCATCGGAGGTTCGCGTTCTGAAGCGAAGCTTACCCCCTTGGAGCTACCTAGCAGCAGCAGACCTAACATTAGGAGACCTTAAGGAACAGTGTGAGATACCCTATATAATCATTCTATCACCCCTTTGAGGCTTTGTGTGAGCACACACAGACGGATAAGGAGAGGAGACGCTGATTGCAGACAGAGGCGTGTGTGTGCCGTCCACATGAGGCGTAAATTATGACAAAATATTTTTATTGGATAATTTTCAACATCAGGAGAAGGCTGTGTCCTGTCACCTATTTTATACATGCTGTACACTGATGACGAGTCAGTAGATCATATCAGTCAGTGGGATTTATTCTCTCGGAACCATGAATATCTCTAGTACACATGTTTTTTTCATGGCCATTCAATAGTTGATATATTTCGATCTGTACCAGAGTGGTGGACAGACAGACTGGTCGACAATGCCATCTAGAGGCAAACCATTAGCATGGCTAATATTAAAGGTTAAACTATCTTCTTAGTCGAGCCACATCTACACATATCTTTCTTTGTGATTGCTAAACCTCTGATTTTTCACGGTTTTCATTTGTTTATATATTAAGTATCTTCTGCTGTAGAACTTGTTTGGACTTGGCAAGCACCTCTCCCTCTCTGAAGTGAGTGTCATTGGCTCTTGGACGGCCTCAGGGCAGCGCAGACCGCCGCAGCACCTATGGTGGTCACGAACGGTTTCCGGTGGAACTAGGGCAGTGATGCCCTAGTTCTGACCACTTTTTTCAGTAATGAGTAATCTAACGCGTTACTATTTCCAAACCAGTAATCAGATTAAAGTTACTTATCCAAGTCACTGTGCGTTACTATTTGTCATTTTCCTTAGTAAAAATATATATTTTTGCTTTCTTCTTGCGTCTCAGGGAGTGAAGTCACGTATGCGACAAGTCACGTTTTCAGCATGTGGACAGTTCACGTGTACCACGCAGCGACACAAACGTAAACAACAATGGAGGGAGGAGAGAGATGCGCGCTTCTAGCTGGAAATACAGTCACTATTTAGAGTTTTTACCAGCTAAAGACGGCAATATTAAAGTTCGTTGTACACTCTGTGCTGGTGGCGACAAAGTGCTATCTAGCTACAAAAACACTACGTCAAATCTGAAGAACCATTTGGAGTTGCAGCACTGCAGTCAAACTTACAGAGCAAGTCCCAGCAGGTGGAGCGAAGCAGAGAGGAGGTCCTCCACCACCTAAACAACAAAAGCTGGACTTCGGTGCAAAACCAGTAAGTAGGGGAGAGTTGAAGAAGTTGGTCGGGCAGTAGGCCTATGTTGTAGCGGAAATGCTGCCCTTAAACACAGTTGACTCGCTCTCTTTCGTGCCATAATAAACCAGGGGTCTCATTTATAAAACCGTGTGTACGCACACCTGTAAGCAATGTTCCCTTTATACATCAGAGATTACCTACAAGCGTGCGTACATGGATCAGCCTCTTATCCCGCCCTTTACATGCCCATTTTGAACCATAAATAGTCAATGTAAAGCACCTCGTGAATGCTGATCAGTATGTTAATGACCCTGGCAGTTGTTCTTCCTTACACCGAAACATGCCGAATCATGACGACTGGCGGAGAAAAAAACAAACAAAAAACAACCTCTCAGACGCTCGGGAATTGCTGCCAATTGAAATATAATTTCGGCCTGTTGTTGCACAGCGTATGGAAACCGGAATCTATAGACTACCTTTATTCATAAAATCTTCCAAATCAGCAGGCATTACGGCACTTGGGTACAGCTTCGATATACCAGATGTATATCATAAGATTTAACAGAACTATATATTATATCCAAGCAAGCCTTAGTGATGAATTTGAAGATTATATATAATATTTATTTGAAAAAACACTTAGCTCTCAGCCATGTCCCTCTGAAAACAGCAGGTTTCCCCCAGAGTGGCGAGGACCTGTATTTGGACCGGGATGGCACGGTTCCGGCGCGTTGCCCTCTCTACTGGACCCAATTCAGTACATAGATCCACGAGCTCAGCTATATTACTATTACAGCTACATGGGGGAATTTAAATCGGCATATTAGCCAGTCATCGTCATGGTCCCTGAAGTCTCTTTTTCTCCTGATCCAATGCTGTCCTCCTGCAGGGCCAGCAGTGCCATCATGCAGCATTACGCACGGGTTCACCGCAGTATTTATATGTTTAGTCTACAACAATTTGTGATTGTTAACACCTTGCTAAAATCACAGCATCAACTAGTGGTATCCCCCACCCCGAGATACAATTTGAATTTGAAATGTAATAGGCAAACACACTATTCTTCATGCAGGGTTTGCTATAAACAGTATTACATTTTAGACAGATAACAAGGACATAGAGCGTTACATTTGCGCGAGAGCTTAACGGCTGTATTTCCAGACTTTGACATTTGATGATATATGCACAGTTTTAAAGACAGATATTTTGTTATTTAGACTGTGTTGTGCAGTTATCTAATGGTAGGGTATTTGATGCTATCCTGTATTCCATGGAGTCGACCATCTCCTACTCATGCGGTCCGTAGCGGACAACGTGACGGTGAGACAGCGCCGATTAAATATTAAGAACACATTTTGATTTAAGATTTGAGTTTGAGGTGTTTTTGGAACAATTATCACTCAGCACAAGCGCAAATAACACTGCTGGATTTAATCTTCATATGGTGTGAATAAATGTGCGTGAGGCATTCTTTTTTAATACTTAAACATATTAAGAGTAGCCTAACCCTTATTCCCACATGTACTTTCTGCAGTCTGACTTCATTTCACCACCTCACCATCTGCGTCGCCAATTCCTATTTTGTCTCCAAAATGTGCGTACACATGGGTCAGAGTTTGCGTGGAGGACCGCACATTCTCCCGTCAAGTTTGTTTTTTATAAATCACAACCTTTGCGTGGGAAGTGGCATACGCACATTTTCAGCCCCGTTTATAAATGAGACCCCAGATCCTTACTACTGGCAATGCCGAGCTACCTCACAGTAAACCGGTTGTCATTTTTATGTTGAGGCTGTGGGGGTGTTGTCGGCAGTTGCTGAATGTAACTAATAAAGTAACTTGTAATCTAACTTTGTTACTTTTAAAATCAAGTAATCTGTAAAGTAACTAAGTTACTTTTAAAATCAAGTAATCTGTAAAGTAACTAAGTTACTTTTAAAATCAAGTAATCTGCAAAGTAACTAAGTTACTTTTTCAAAGTAACTGTGGTAACACTGAAATAGGGGCACAAGAACTGATGACCGGCAGCATACAGGAACTGGGGACAGCAGAGGCTCTCTCCAGAGGTTGAGCACAAGGCCGGCGATGAGGGCGGAACCCATCTGGAGGCCAGCAATTAATGTGAAACCTCTACAGAGGCAGACGTCAAAAACAAAGACCCTCTGGAGGTTGAGCAGGTCAACAAGGAGACCTGAGCCCAAAAGGTGGGTTGGAGGACTGGAGACCGGCCACAGGTCAGCTGGGCTGTAGCCCGGCGTCAGAGCAAATGGGGAAACAAGGGGCTTCTGAGGCACAGCTAAGTCTGATTGGAGCTGCAACTCAACAGAAACATGGGGCTGTTGCAGCTCAACGGGAACACTAACTGTGACAATATCAACTTGATATATCTTTGACGAACACGCACACACACTGCAGGAGGGAAAACTTCCTCTTGCACTGGCTCTCAGCGCCTCCCACACAAACACACCACCTTTTGCAGATAAAGCAAAAATCTACCCATTATATTTTTAGCAAGAGGTATAACAATGTCATATTGGGAAATCTTATTTCACAAGAGCTATTGTACGGTGGCCGACAGGGGCAAACGCCCTGCAACTTCAGAAAACACATGCAAATAGAAAAAACACAAGCAAATTAAGAAAACAACTACATTAATTTGACAACACATGTGCAGCATTCAGCAAACGCGCTGCATATACACACAACACAACCAAATATACAAACGCGCTGCAATTGAAAACGATGCAAAAAGGAAAGCAAACCCCAAAAAAAGAAGCAATGCAAAAAGAAAAACAACTTCAATAATTTGACAACACGTGCAGCATTCAGCAAACGCGATGCAAATACACACAACACAACCAAATACATAAACGCGATGCGAATAAAAACTGATGCAGAAAGAAAAGCACACAAACCCCGAAAACACATGCAAAAGAAAAACGCTGCATCCAGATTCCACAACGGAAGTTCTCCAGACCTCAGGAGGGAGCAGCTAAGTGGAACAGCTGGATTTTCGACCCCTTTTCTGCCTTTTTATTAGAGTCGGGTATGACTGCATAGTAAAAAGAGAACTCCTGTCTCATGCCCTTATTAATAACATAATATAATATTAGTAATATACAGTCTCTGCTCCCGTCTCAGCCGGGAGGCTGGTGCCGTGCTTCGACCTTTCAAAATAAAAGCTCGCGTTTGGTCGGCTCGTCTTCCTTTGGTGTTTTGGATGTTTTTGAACTAAACAGTACGGCAATCATGCTAATGAATACAATAACTTTTTTCAGGGATGTATTACTTACAACACAATGGAGCAACCAAAGCAGTTTTGTCTTTATGTGCAGGCCGGATTTAGGCTATTCAGTTTGATAAATCCCACGGTAAATTGGCTGGTTTACTAAACAGGGGGGGACTATTTTAAATTGTCTAATTTTTTGTATTTCAAGAGCGTATCCAAAACATCCAAAACACCAAAGGAAGACGAGCCGACCAAACGCAAGCTTTTATTTTGAAAGGTTGAAGCACGGCACCAGCCTCCCGGCTGATGGGTGTGTTATCTTTTACAACACCTGTGGTTAGCATGTGGATGTGGCATGTCAGCGTAGAGAAAGAGGGAAAATAAACTTATTACAGACAAATTAAAATATGTCTGTAATGTTCTTCTCATTGTATTTGCAAATTGTTAAAACAGAGGTGTACTCCTGTACCCTGACTGCACTGCACACATCAGTGGAGTCATGATGTCTTGTCTTCCACTTTTTACAGCCAGATGTAAAAGAGCAAAATATTATCATGATAGGCCTCAATTTAAACTCTTTCAACCCTCAGTCAATGGGATTCTCATCAGCATTTTAACATTATAATTTTTTTCCTCACTCATTATTTATCATTTTTACAACTCATAAAAATACACTTATGTCTCCAAATAGTGTGTGTGTGTGTGTATGTGTGTGTGTGTGCATGTGTGGGTTTAATGGCCATCTTTTTTCCCTCCACTGGCTGGGAACAGTGCTCAACACTGCCCACATCTTTGTCACATCATCTGTTCACCTTTTTATTAAGACAATACATAGAGGACCACTGGACTGAGGACATTTGTATATTTATTGCTAATTTAGTTTGTGTGTTGCACAATTTAAACTTTTTATCTTTGTGATCCGACTTCTTTTCTGCCATCTAACTCTTGTTCCTATGGAGGTTGAAAGCACTTATTGTAGTTTGCTTTGGGCACAAGCTTACGTAAAATGTTTGTTCAATTATCACATCAGTAAATACAGTGAATGGTACAGTATACTGCACAATTACCCAAACCTTATTTATTCAATGTAAACAAGAACACATTTTGACACAGCTTTTTATCTCTAACTTTTATCCTACTTGTGCATTCTACACTAGTTAGCTATTTATAGTTTAAACACATACTCTAGTTGTATAGTGTGTCTTCCAGTCAGTAACACATGCAAATAATCATTCAGAAGTAGCATCTGCCTAGCAAACCCAGGAGATTTACATACACGTGCAAAAACACAAAGATTAGTAGCTTAACCGTGGAAAAAATGCAGCCCTTCATGTTCTTCTACTGTTACCTACTACTGACCTTCCTTTAAATGCTGAGAGGAACATCAGAACCCTGTATAAAACTTGAGTTTCTGTTGTTCATCTAGCTCCTGGATCATTCTATACTCTGTATCTCCAGGATGTGCTCCAGTTTTTAAGTCTTTGTTTATGAGTTTTTCCCAGTAATGACTCCAGTTTCCATCACTGTCTGCTCCATAACCAAACACACTGACCTAGGACAACAAAAGTTAACAATGTCAGAAACCGAGGATGGAGTACCAGTCTTAAGTCATTCATTATTTGCATCCACTTGTTAATCATTAGTGTGTTACAGTGGTGACATTCACAAGTAGAACTCTAACTTAAAAATGAACTTACCTCGTCACACATATGCAGGGCAAGAATCAAAGCTAGAAAGCCAGTGGAGGGGTAATAACCTTTCTTTTCCAGCCACCTGTCATGGACATACCTCATGAACTCTGGATTAAGGACCATCACCTGTTGTGAATCAGAATTAGGCTTTAAACATATTTTTATGAACCATGACCTTTACAGCCAAAAAAGTTTATTGTTAAATGCATTCAAAATAATACTCACCAAATCCTTGTTAGCTTTGATTTTTGATCTTACACCCCAACGTGGTCTGTTGAAACAAACATGAAATGTCACACTTAATATCATTAGGGCCCGAGCGCCAGCGAAGACCTTCTTGAAACTGATGGAATCATTATTATTTTTATTATACCGAATTAATTACCTTTTTGAGGGCCTAAACACACTCAAAATCTCATCAAAAGTTGTGGTCCTTGTGTAAATATATGTATTTCCCCCCCGAAATTCCGCAGGAAATTCTGCCGGATGCATGTCTTTTTGCCAGTGTCCGTTACCTTCCGCTTTCTTTGTGTTGTCATTTTAAATTCCGGTGGATTTATGAGGACTATGGTTAACTGCTCCTCAGATCTCTGCAGGGTAAATCCAGACAGCTAGCTAGACTATCTGTCCAATCTGAGTTTTCTCTGGCACGACTAAAACAACTTTTGAAAGTACACGTTCCACCAAAACAAGTTCCTTCCAGAGGCTATTTTGCTGCGGCTCTGTGCGGAGCTTAGCGCCGCCTATGGTGATTGTGATTGGTTTAAAGAAACAGAAATAAACCAGAGCACGTTTTTTATTCCAAATCCTGGATTGCTGTGTGGACTAGCAAGACCTTCCTCCGCAGCACTGTACAGGAAGGTCTGCGAGACTAGCGCCCCCCCTAACAGTTTTCAAATTGAAGCCCCCTCCAATGAAAAGTTATTAAAAACTTAAGTTTTCGTTGAACGGTGTGGGCGTGGCGGCCATTTTGAGTGTTTAGCGATGAACAAGAAACAAGAAATGTCTTTGTCAAGGTGTCTTATAAAGTAATGCTGCAGTATGGTGCTATTTTTTAATAATGCTGAATGCACTCCACAATCTACTGATCACTATTTCCAACACTGATGTTTGCACATGTTGCTGGGGTTCTCTCCCCATTTATTTTTCTTCTTTTCTCTCTCTAGCAGAGGCTTGTTCTGCGCTGTCCTTACTTCTGGATAACTGATCGACTCATTTTAAAACATTTTCTTGGTGTGGTATTTGGCTTGTCAGCAGAATTTTGGGTGCATATATTATATCTCATTCAGTCTGCCAGTAATACCTGAAAGTGTGTGACACTACGCAGAAAAGAGAGAGAGAGAGAGAGAGAGAGAGAGAGAGAGAGAGAGGACGAAAAGGTGGAATTTCCTGAAAATGAAGAGAGAACGTTTTTTTTAAAACTACATTTTGGTCTCGTCTTTTCTTTGTCAGTGGTGGTATCGTCTCGTGTTACCATTGGATAAAAGCTGTTAACGAACACTTAGCACTTAGTTTTTGTTTACAAAATAAACACTGCATGGGCCAAATGATCACATAGTCCATAAAAATCTGACTCACATTGACTTAAATCCTGTGGTGAGGGCTCCTGTGAGCCAGTCAAAATCAACCGTCTTAAATGGAGCCAGCACAAGATGAGTGGTGTTATCTAAATCCACAGAACTCTCTGGATACATGACACGATGAGTTGTTCTGGTCCCAACATCTGCTTCAAAGCCTTTGATTTGACCAGCGTTCACTCTAAATAGTGCAGAGGGATATATTTCACATGTCACTGTCCTTGGCAGAAATACATCTGGGGACTGCTTGAGTTTTGACTTTTAGTTTCTGACATTGAGGAAACAATTTATGTTTTTTTCCACTGACTCAACTAATTGTGACAAAGACAACATCAGAAGAAAACTGCTTTCTTTAGCCTGAGGACTTACCTTATGATGACATTGTGGAAATCTATGAGAGGTCCATAATGTGATCTCCTCAAATTACCAGAATTCCCCACCACAGCACAAGACCTGCAGCGATCAGGGCTGGATTCTAGAACTTCTGGACTGGGTGGGACTGTCAGAAACAGCCTCTCCACTTTTCTTCTAAAGGTACTAAAGTTGCCCTTTGCACCCTGTAAGCGCTGTCAGGCAAATCAAACAAATGGATTGACTATATTAACACATTGGTAGGCGTTGTCACCGCAGTGAAGATGGCTGTTGATTATATTTCATTCCCTGATCTGAAGTGCAGGTTGAGAGACTGTTTTCTTGCAAGTTAACAACTTACCCTCCACCAGTTGAAAATATCCTCTGAGAGATTGTAGTTTGCTGACAAAAATGGTTCAACAGATTTGTTGAAACGCTTCATAAACCATGGATCATCTTCAGATAAACATCGCTCACAAGCACAGGGGCTTTTATTCTGAGGCAGGGAGCATGACATATATCCTCTCCAAGACACACAGATCGTAGTCACACACAGCAGGAAAATTAGGGTCTTCACTTTTAATTTCATCTTGGCTGTGTTACGCTTCTGATTTGGTAACAACAGCTCCCATCTATAGACAAAATATGTGGCGAAATATACAAAAGAGAGACTACAATCATAAATGAGGAAAAACTTGACATATTGTTTATTTAAAGTAGTTAATAATGATACATCTTTATTGTTTTCCCTTGATTCCTGTGGTCATATTTCCATTCATTTATAAGGCCAAATATAAATAAAATTGATGAAAAATATGTTGTTTAAATTAACAATAATAGTCACAATAATAATAAGTTAAAATTGTATTAATGTTTTATTTTTGTCATACCTGATGAGAGTAAATCCGCTTCTATTCCAGTTACATTGAGGCAACGTCTGACTCAGGAGGATGATGATCAACTAGCTGAATGCCATATGTATGCTTTGAATCCATAGTACGGTCTGTTACTGTACAGTATCTGTTGTTTGTACATGCTGTCTGCATTTATTTGTTTTTACTACTGCTGCAGCATGGCTTAAGTGCCCAAGACAAATTTCCCACGATGTTGGACAATAAAGTTAATCTTGAATGTTGTGTGCTTTGTATCCATGCCAGGATAGAGTCTCAGATAAGTGGAACACTTTTGTGGAGGGGTGTGGTTTGTACATTGGATGGTTCTTGACTGACTGTGACCCGCCCTCACGTACTGTTGTCTGCCCATCAAAAAGTCCTGAATCCACTTTACAAGAGTGAGGTTTACACCCATGTTTGTCAAGCTTCTCTATCAACGTGTGAGTGGATGGTGTTGAAGGCTGAAGAGAAGTCTGCAAACAGGATGCGTACATGAGAGGCAGGTGTTTCAAGGTGTTTCCAATCAGGGGGGTTGTGACAGCATCTTTCACTCCCCTTTTCTCTCTGTAAGCAAACTGTAATGTTTCTATGTGAACTTGGGTTTGTATTAAATGATCCACTCAAAGCACTTCATAGCAACAGAAGTGAGGGCCACTGGTCTAATTGTTCAATCCAACTGGTTTTGGTTTCTTAGGAAGTGGTAAAATTTCCGCTGTTTTCCATATCAAGCATTCCGTGTCCTTATATGAGAGAAGATCTGCCCCACTTCCTCACAGCTTACCCTGATAGACAGTGTTGGAAACTGGAGTCATTACTGGGAAGAACTCATGAACAAAAAGTTCAAAACTGGAGCACATCCTGGAGATACCGAGTACAGAATGATCCAGGAGCTAGTTGAGCAACAGAAACTCAAGTGTTACAGGGTTCTGATGTTTCTCTCAGCATTTAAAGGAAGGTTAGTAGTAGGTAACTGTAGAAGACCATGAGGGGCTTCCTGAGCTGCAGTTTGTCCACTGTTTAGACAAATACCGACCGTTGAGTTTTTGCATGTGTATGTAAATGTCCTGAGTTTACTAGGCAAATGCTACTTCTGAAGAATACTTCTGTGTTACTGACTGGTATGGGCCAGATTTACTAACACTGGCGCAGTTTGCGCTGCGTCTGTTTATGTGAGTTCGTTAATAGCGCACGCTATGCTTCCACATTTTGCGTAGTATTTATCAACCCTGACACCCATCAGGCAATCAGCTTCTTTCTCCGGCGCCCACTATACCGTAAATTGCGCTGTAGCAAAGCGCTACTGGTGCTATGATATGGCTGGGTGCAGACTGCAATATTCCCACTGCTGATGCAATGACTGTTTAAATGATCCTGATGTCAATATTTGTAATGTAGCGAGGAGTTTAACAACTGCTGGAATGGGATGTGAACGCTGAGTGGGAGACTCAATTTCATCTTTGATTTCTTCCAGTAACTCTAATATTGCATGGCTGCTTGATCTGTAACGCTAAATGATGTTGTGTTCACTGACAAAGTGTGATTCTCGTGTTAACGACATTTTCAGCCTCGCCTGTGTCTTTGTCTTGCTCAGATTACTGTTGCCATTTCACCAGCGGCATAAAGGTCTACGAGGAAACTCGATTGCGGCTGGTTCAGACCTACTTTGAAGAGGCGCAGAATTTCCCCTGCAGAATAGAGGCGCGCTCCTACTGACAGTCTTTGTAAATACCACAGAATATATAATTAGGCGCACTTTGCGCTTATCCTCCCACCTTTTGGGGTGGAACTCCCACTTTACCCATGACCCTCCCACGAACGCATATTGAAAGCGCAACTTGTCTCTTCTCGCTCATGTGGCAGACAATCTGCGATTTACCCAAGTGCGCCCCGTTTGTAAATAGCCCGCATCAGTTACGTCCGTCTTTGCGACCAATTAGCGCCTGGAAACAGGCGCAAACGGCTTGATAAATCTAGCCGTATGTGTTTTATTAAGAACTTTAATGGATCAACCAGAAGAGAGAAAACAGACGTCCATTAAACCAACAAACAGACACCCATATTAAACCAACACACACACACACACACACAAACATACACACATACACAAATATATAACTTCATGTATTTATTTCCTCATGGGGACATTATACCATTATATCCACAGCTTGAACTCGATGTGCAGGGTCACCTTCTAAAAAAAACTGTGCAGATGAATTCTGTTTAATTTTCCATCTCATATTAAAGTGTTCCTTAGAGCGAAATGTTCCATACAGGCTGTGGAAACAGCCAACACAGTGGCTAAGAACATGTCACCTGAGGGCATTTGTGATTTTAGACCTGTGGCCCTGACATCACTGGTTATGAATGGATTTGAAAGCTCATCAAGAGTTAGTTGGGGCCGTGGAGGGTTCACTGGAGATAACCAAAATCAGTGGTATTAATTCTCTCAGAAACATGAATGTCTGTAGTACACATTTTCATGCCCATTCATTAGTTGAGCTAATGGTGGTGGACAGACAGACTGGCCGACAGTGCCATCTAGAGGCAAGCCACTTGCATGGCCGAAAAAAAGCTCAAACTATCAGCCACATCTACACATATCTTCCTTTGTGATTGCTAAACAACCTCTGGTTTTTCACTGTTTTCATTTGTTTATAGCTTTAGAACATGAAGTGCTTCCTGAGCTGTTTGTCCACTGTTTAGACAGATACCTATCTTGTGTTTTTGCATGTGTATGTAAATGTCCTGGGTTTAAAAGGCAGATACCACTTCTGAAGGATTATTTGCATGCGTCACTAACTGGTAGACACACTATGGGCCATATTTTAATGATCCAATCTAATTGCGGATTTGCAACGTAATAATTGCATTTGTAATCTGTTGCATGTTTGTGTGCTGCTGCACTTCCCTGTGTGTGTACCATAGTCCCTGTGTGTGTACCATACCATACATTTTACTAATCTGCTGTTAAAATAACAATGAAATGTTATTGACATTAGACCAGGTTTTTGTGGGTCAATGGCGCGAACATTCCCGCTGCCTCAAGATACCAATACGCCCAGAATGCATCTGAACACACCTCCCTGTAAGACCAGCACGCCCATGGGCACAGATGCATTTGCAAGCTATTCAAACGACGTGGGTGCTGGACGGTCTTAAAATAGCAAAGACATGCCGTGCTGTGCTGGGTGCAAGATAGGTGTGTTTATATAGGCCTACTCTATAACGCCAACTGTAGAATACGTTATGATTGTTACACAATTGTGACACACCATTAATTCAGGCATTGCATCAGTGTAACATCATAATCCCCATGTTGGTTTTTATTGGTTGTCATGGAGACGAGCCAAGCCAGAAACCTCGCCATAGTTGCTTGTTTTGCCGATACAACCCATCGAGGGCTGGGGTCAAAAGGCTGAGCAGAAGCCTATGGAGGCTGCATTATGCATGGGCTTGCAGCTAGGCACAGCCGAAGAGGCGGTGCGTAATGCGCGGAGACATCAGCCTCAAAACGCCGCACTTTAGGAGGGGAGCTCGCAAACAAGGCATTAAGGCTTTGTGTGAGCACACAGATGGATGAAGAGAGAGAACGCTGAGTGCAGACAGAGGCGTGTGTGCGCTGTCCACATAGTCCACATTGGATAATTTTCAAGGATCAGGAGAATGGGTCAAGCTCTGTGTCATATTTATGTGGAGCCCGACATTAAAACACAACACTGTAGAGCTGTGTCCTGTCATCTATTTTATACATACTATTCACTGATGATGACGAGTCTGTAGATCATATCAGTCAGTGGGATTAATTCTACACAGTTTCATGGCCATTCAATAGTTGAGATATTTCGATCCCTACCAGAGTGGTGGACAGTGCCATCTAGAGGCAAGCCACTACCATGGCTAAAAAAAAGGTTAAACTATCTTCTTAGTCAAGCCACATCTACACATATCTTTCTTTGTGATTGCTAAACAAAACTCTGGATTTTCATTGTTTTCATTTGTTTATATCTTAAGTATCTTCTGCTGTAGAACCTGTTTGGTCTTGCCAAGCACCTCTCTCTCTCTGAGGTGAGTGTCATTGACTCTTGAGGAGGTCAACAAGGAGACCTCAGCCCAAAAAGTGGGTTGGAGGACTGGAGACTGGCCACAGGTCAGCTGGGTCAGCCCGGTCTCATGGAAGTTCGTGTAAATGCGACGTTATTTGAATCTATTGATACGTGTTGACGGAGACGTTTTTGTCGTTTTTTACGTTTTGGTCAACACGAAAATGTGAACCAATGTATTTCAATGGGAAGCATATATCGTGGCCACAGAACGAAATAGTAGGGAGTAATATAAAAAGCCGAAAATCGCGTAGGGAGGTGGGTCGGGGTGGTGGATGGGTCAAACAACACAGGACTTTCACGCCGGAGACCGGGGATCGCGCCCCTCGTGTGGCAGTTGGTCGGGGGTGGTGGATGGGTCAATCAACACAGGACTTTCACACCGGAGACCGGGGATCGCGCCCCGTGTGTAGCAGTACCTTTGTCCCGCGTGTTGCAGTTCCTTTGTCGGCGTGTCCCGCGTGTGACGGTTCCTTTCCCCGTTCTTTTTTTTTCCTAACCCCAACCGTCTCGCTATTGTGGCGTTTTATTTCCCGTGTCCTGCGAGTGGCGGCCCGTTCCGTTGTTTTGGCCGGCGTGTGGCGCCTCATTTCCCCGATCGCGAGTAGCGGCCCGTGCCATTGTTTTGGCCGGCGTGTGTCGCCTAATTTCCCCGATCGCGAGTGTCGGCCCGTGCCGTTGTTTTGGCCGGCGTGTGGCGCCTCATTTCATTTCCCCAAGCAACACAGGACTTTCACCCGGCGAGGCCGCCTCCCGGCGCCCTTTCCCCGGGCGCCTCCCGGCTTATGGAGCGACCTTTTCGGCCGCCTCCCGGCGTCCTTTCCCCGAGAAAATAACGTAACAGTTACACGTAAAAAACGAGAAAAATGTCTCCGTGAACACGTATGTGTGAATTTTTTTAAAACTGTATACTTGGAACCACTTTATCGGCATCACTCACTGCGACTTCAAAAAAACAGCCGACGTAGTTTGCGCCGATCGCATCTCTGCGTGTGTGTGCGAGTGTGTGTGTTTGTGTCGGAGCACCGCTCTCTGTCAATTTTCAGAGAGGACTGATAAGCTTGCGCTTATGCGCTCAGGTACCGAAATTTCGACATTTAACGTGTAAAAAACGGGGGCAAATTTGCTGGTTGCACACTCACAAATTTTGGTCGCAAAATGCGACCATTTGGTCGCAGTCTGGAGCCCTGGTATACATCCGTACCAACAATGTATTGATGTAACAAGTCCACCAACATGCTTAGGCCTACTTCCTACATTATTAAGTAAAAGGAGATGTAGGTAAGAGTACAAGTAAGTGGCCTAATGATAATAAAGTAAATCATGAAATTCTAGGCTTTCAACTGGGACTAGCCTATATTGGTGTGTGCAACTGACTGTTCAGCAAATGCACAACTTGTGTGTAAGCTTTTATTCTGCAGGTCTTGGTTTGGATGCAGCAGCACAGACGATTGGACCACTGGAGGCAGAACAGCAAATGTGTTCCTACATGATGCACCTTGAAACCTGGTCTGGTAGAACTTCTCCACAAAGAGTATATCTGATTATGTTTTCAGCCACCTTCATGACATTGTGGAAGGGACTTCCTGGCCTGTGGAAGGGCGCAGCCCTACCACAGCTAGGTTTTCATCTACTTTCCACACTCATAAGAAAACAGTCCAGATCCTATCTTTTTAGATTTAGCTATTTTGCTTTGGTCTAATTGAAACCAAGAGTAGGTGATTCTATGAGGCAGTTTATTGCAAACGGGGATGCTTTTCTGATTTAATCCTAAAGCATATAAAAGTAATAAACTACATCTGAGTTGTTCCTCCTTTCATTAGCCTAATCAAACCTCTACGTGGCACTAACACACTATCACTTAAATAAGTTGGCATACATTGTTTATTTTAGCTACAAAATGTAGATAAATAGCATCAGAATATAAATCACCCAAGATCATGACACACACATCACATTCCACAAGATTTCAAATGCATACATTCAAGATATTTTATTGGTGGAAACAATCCAATGCCTACTTCCCATGAAATTAACACTTTTTGTTCTACTTCACACCTTCCCAAAACCAAGAGACCCTTTCAGGACAAGGAAAATAAGTCTTCTGAACTCCTCTTCTTCTGTAACCCCTCTGGAGAGGAAGGGCAAAGGCTACATGTTGATGAATAAGGAATGTGGCAGCTCCCATCCTCCTGATTATAGAAATCAAGCTGGCATTTCTGCAGGAACCCAAGAGGGGGGACAGAATCTGCCCCTGTCACAAACACCAGCAACTCCTCGAAGGAAATACCCATCTCATCTTCTGCTGAGAACACACAGTACAATCACATGGCTGTTAAAGGAACTAATTATAGTTGTATGCAAAAACTTGAAGAGAATGTACATTTAGTATTCAGTGGTGTCCAAGGTGTGTGTGTGAGAGAGAGGGATCCATACATAGTAATTTTTGAGAGGCATTCATCTATCAAGATCATAATTTTTCCAATGGCAGCAGAAAAACAATAGCCATAGCATCCAAAATATTCAATGGTACTGTTTACAAACAGCTAGTATCACACACCTTGAATGGACATCAGCCAGCACTCGCATTGGAGATATTGTGAAGAGGTTCCTGATGTCATTCCTGGAGAGTTTCTGTGTTGAGTTTGTGAACAGTGGGAGGAACTCTCTCCAGTTCATCGCCAACATCTCCCACATCTGGCCACATGAATTCATCCCGGCAATGAACTGTTGGACAATACTGGCCACCCTCAACACATTGATTAATGTCAATATTTTCACATCAATAACACATTCAGTAGTAAATAGTCTCAAACAGTATGACAAAAAGTGTCAACATAACTACAATATTCACTGGTTAATATTCAGTAACTACTACAATCCTACACGACCAAAAACAATGAGATTACATGAAATTGTTTGGTTCGAAGCACTGCGTTCAAAATCCAGTTATGCAAGTGTGCTTACTGGTGCCGCATCTCACAACCTGAGTAGACCAATAAACAGACCCGTCGCCAGACCTCAGTCTTAAGGGGGGCATATGAAATACATGGGGGGGCACAATTATTATTAGCGTACAGTATGTATATTTAAAATAATCATATACTCTTGTTATACTATTCGCACGTAATCATCACGTTAAACATAACCAACAGCAATATGACCAGGTAGCCTATATAGCCTACAACACATTACATAGAAGCAATGTTATGAATATCCATAAAACACTTGACTATACAACATATTAGATGTAACACCAGAAGCATCTCTCAAACATTGCATTTTAAAGCAGTCAACAGAAGGATATGCATTGCTATGCATGTGCCATGAGACACACACGCAGGCACACACAGACTTTGAACCTACCGGTACTTTGAGTGGAGGCTGCCTGTCCTCTTTCCAGTCCCTCCTGTCATTTGAAGCTGCATGCTTATTTAAGCCCTTGTCTGTAAACCCCTTAATGAAGAAGGTCACGTCCAATGATACAGATGTGAATTTCCTTTTCCACCGAGTAGCCTACGCAAGCCAGTCCCTGTTCAAATACCAGCTAGAGGAAAATGATCGTTTTTTTTTTTAACCAAACATTTTGACTGGATATTTCTTCAACACAACCTGTTTGGGTTTGTCCGTCACACCCCCTGATTCAACAGTTAGTTGTGGCACCAAATGCTGCCCCAGTCGCAGTTGCACTTGACCTGCAGGTCCTGTCAGGCTCAGGGTCGGGCTCCACGGAGCTACTAGCCATAGCTACTAGCATCAGGCTCAGACTGTCGTCCAGGGTTCCTTCTCCAACGACAACATCAGGAGGCGTCGGTATCGTATCCAATTTGGCAGAGGAGAATGTTGGTGGGCTTTTCAACCAGTTACAAATATCCATGACGAACTGACGCGAGTAAAAGCCGGTGAAAACTCATCCAGCTTTCAAAAATGTGCGGTAACTGTTGAGCTGACGTAGGCTACGTCACGTCGTAGCCTAACTTTCTTTTTAGTAAGGCCGTGATAGGCTGTTGCAGTGTAGCTAGATTCCCATCAATCAAACAAAAATCACACCATTGTTTATTTATATTTTTTATGTTTTAATGATAAAGAATGCAACATTAATGCAACACAAAATTAGCAACTATTATAATATAAAATTAAAGTAATGTTTTTAAGAGATCTGTGCCTCAAGTGGGGGGGGCACAAGCATTTTTGGGGGGCGGGCCCGGCCCGCCCATAGCGACAGGGTGTGCCAATAAATGAGTTATATTTGTAGTGCATATAGATTTTTAAGGTTACTGTGGACAAAACCTGTTTGGACAATGTTTGAAGATAGTAATGAAAGTTATAAAAATAAGTAATGTGTTACTCTTTTAAAACCTACATTTTCAAGCTTCATCTTCAACTCCTCTTCCTGGAAAATATCCAGGTCAAAGGAGGTCATCTCAGGCTTCTGGCCACACATGAGCAGAAATAAGTCTGGGTTCAGGCATCGGACACCTGGTCCATTGTGCATAATGGACCAGGCCACCAGCTTTCCTGCAGTGTAAAACTTGTTTTGTGCCAACGCCCGCTGGTCATAGCTGAAAAGCAGCCGCCCTGGTCTTCCTTGGAAAATGCCCATCTTTTCCTGCAATTCAATCATGAGGAGTCTGTAAAAAAAAAGACAAAACATCTTATATATGGTCTTTAAAATAATGGCACATCTGAAAAGGTACCACTGTTCCCATGACCTTTTGAGCGGGATGCATACAATTTTGAATTAACCTGAAATACTCTCTCCTTGGACCTCCATAGTCCTCTGCCATCTCCCCAACGAACTCGATATGTGGCAGTTTATGCCAGGCAAAATAGCTCCTGCTTAGAGCAACACATGCACTCTGAAGAATGTTTTTGCACCTGGCAATGACTGTGATACGGCAACTGAGGTCATTTTGAAAGTCTTTCAAAATGTCAGCCAGACATTTGACATCCTGAGAACACAGAAACTTATTACAGCCTACAATTTTAATGAGGAACACGTAAAAATTTGTAAAATTCATGGTCATTTTGATACAGTAATTAACAATCTTTGAAAATCCTCTCCAAATGCATATCCTAAAATCGTCCAAATTTCAGTCACATTAACGTTCAGCATATTTCATAAGACATTTGAAAATGTGGAGTGTATAAAATTCTCAGATGTTTGTGGGCTATTTAACAAAAAGCTATTTTCTTTATATAAAAAAAGGGAATATCCTAACTGTTCAAAAGATGATAAATTTAGTGATCAGTGTAAAAAAAAAAAATAAATAAATAAAACTTCAGGATTTAGAATGTTGAGTCCTGGGGTTGTTGAAGCTGTTGAAAGAAAACACATCTTCAGTTAGGGACCCTAGGAAAGACAAAACCATGCATGATGTCTATTCCGAGGCGATCTCTGGGGCCACATCAAATTGTGCTGCAACCTGGTCCATGATTGTGCTGTCCAACATGTACTGGTTAGGAGGTACAGTCACTCTGTCAGACCAGTCTACCAGTGGTGCCCTTACTGAAGTAGAGGCTTCTGCAGTCCCAGCACCATCTGGATCAGCATCAGTCATGGTCATCCTCTTACTAAATTATATCCAAGTGCTTTGACATTTGTTAAAATAAACCAATAAATCAAATCAAATCACCTCCTATTGCTCCTGCGGCATGAACACCTCCCTCTGGTGCAGTTCTGGCACCAAAGATGTTCTGCATTGCAGTGCTTGGCCGTCCTTGCAACCACTTACAAAAAGCTGCAAGGGGCTCTGATGCCTTTCTGTCCGCAACCCATGGTTGTTCCATTGCCGTATGAAGGCTGTGATGTCCCTATTGATTCGTGACAAGTAGACATAATGAAGAGCCCACAGGTGCATCTCATTGTCAATGTCCACAACACCGTCACTCTCCAGGAAATTGAAGAGGTCGTAATAGACATTAGTCAACCCTCGCCACACATCACCCAGAGCCTCTCAATTTGTTGATTACGAGTGCTCCTTCCTCGGAGAGCACTTCCTCGCTCAGAGCCTCTGAGAATGTTCATCATTAAACACACTGAATCATTCTCTCCCTCATAATCTGTCCTTACACGAGAGGGCATGCCATACCTGGTCACAGCATGCATGAAAAGGTCCATTACTGTGGTGCTGCGGTTGTTGTTCAAAGCACGGAGGAAGACGACGAGCCGATTGTAGCCATCTATTCCCCCATGAACAACAATCCTCCACCTAATATATAAGAGAATAACAAATATATAAATGTATGGGACAGATGATCTGACAATTGAAAAACCTGATGACTTTATAGTCACTACAACCAACATGTCTTCACGTGAGAGTTCCTCATTCCATTTTTAAATCCTGATCATTAACTCCTTTAACGACAAGAGCGATGGAACAATGTGTTCCAGAGAGCAATAATAAAAACTCTGAAAGACAACAGCAAGTTGTTTTTATAGTTTTCCTTGAGATCCAGTTGATTCTAGAATCGTGAGACCGTCCTGATCTCGCGAGCTCCAGTTTTCCACTCGCAGATCAGTCTGGCAACTTGAGGCAGAGAAAATTTGGAGCCGTTAGCCAAGCGACCGGGCCAATCAGCGTTGGTTTTGAGGTCGGTTAGGTGGTGATAGACAGATGGTTTATCCAATCAGCTTACCTGTATTTTCAGACAGCGGTCCGGGAACCTGAAAAGGTGCCTTTTATTCCTAAATTCTCGTTACACAAACGGCAAATATCCTTTACCGACATGTTGCTTGCTTGCTGAGCTAACGAGCTATGCTTTGCCTGCAGCAGCAGGGGCGGGCTTGTGGTTGTATTTTCATACGCTTCGTGGATCTGATTGGTTGATTTGGCCCGTCTATCACCAACATAGGTGATAGACAGATGCTTCATCCAATCAGCTAACCAGTATTTTCACCCCTTTCCAAAAGTTCTCCAACGGAAAGTTCCCAGATGGATATGCCGAGCAAATGCGAAGCAATCCATCTGGCGGAGTCAGGTTAAGTTGATTCACTGCGGCTTACAGTGCATTGATTTTCAGATTCAATGTGTTAGCCTATATAAGCAAGCTCATGAATTAACCTTCTGACAAATTTATTTGCAATAGCATTAGGAACAGAACGTTAGCTGGCTAAACATTAGTTTTACAATAACAACTGCTCGCCACAACAGCTAGCTAATAACTTTAGCCCAAAATGTTTTGTTCACAATGCTAAAACTAACCAAGTTAACGTTAATCTTTTAGATCTTCGTTTGAAATGAATTCTCTAACTGCTAACGTTACTTTCCCAGTTAATTTACAGGGAATAAGATGGATACACAAAATCTATGACCCAGGTTTGACGTTAAGTTACATTGAAGTTAACCCTAACCTATATCTAATCTAACGTTAGCAAAAACTAACCCAGTCACTGGTTCAACTTGACATTCACTAGCAATACTGTAAACGAAACTGCATTTCTCTAGCAATTTCACTATTATAGAAAGGTTTTTACAACTCAAACTCTCACCTTGTTAATGTGGATTCCAACACAGCAGGCCCAGCATCATCTGTCTGCAGAAGACAAGTGCAATCAGTAATGTCCACTTGCACTGGAAAATAAGGTTTATCCTAGCCATCTTTAAAAAAAAAAAAAAAAAAGCAGGACAGTAGTAGTAGCTAGTAGCCTAGTAGCTAGTTGTAGTCATCATCGTCATCGTGGTCGTTATTCACTCCTCTTTTGATTAAAAACAGACTGTATCCTTAAATAGAGCTCAAAAGTGACCGCCCCTTATTTTGCGGTTCAGGTTACGGAATTAAATTTCCAATACATTTTCCAAAAAGCCTTATTTACAGTCACACAAATATATATATATATATATATATATATATATATATATATATATATATATATATATATATATATATATATATATATATATATACATATATATATATATATATACATATATATATATATATACTATATATATATATATATATATATATATATATATATATATATACAGTATGTAAGGAAGTGTTCTGTATTGGCCAACCGATGGCGCCTTTGTTTTAATTTGAGTGCTCCTTTTCTGTTTGGCTTGCCCTAGCACAGAGTCTTTATGACCCTCCGCGGCCACCATAGGTCATATTCTCTTTTGTTTCCCAAAAGGTAATCCATGTATCAGAGCACTGTAACATTGAAACGTTGATTTAAATCATAAATAAGTTGTTTGATGCAACTATTTTGTATATTACACCTGTTTGAAGTTGCACTGTGTATATGGTGTAACAGAATATGTGGGCAGTGTGAGCCAATGGTTAAGAAACCCACAGCTAATGCTAGTGGCTAGCTAAGTGTGTGTATGAGGCAAGCTAGCTTAATCCAGCATTTATGTTCTTCATGTTAAGCAGTAACATGGAGCTAGCTGAGTAACTAGTGCTTAATGCTAAGAGGGGCAGCTAAGGTTTATTTTATACTGTGGTTTATTATGGGCCAGATTGTTGTTCTTAACTGGTTGTGTGCGAGATATTTCTTTTGTTTCCCTAAAGGCTCAATAAATGAGAGGAGTTTTGCTTGTCTCAACCACCATTTGGTCTCCTGTTTTCCTGTCCCTGCCACGCGCCCTGGTATCTCCAACGTCCTAAATAAACACAACGCAGAGTCAGACTTTTCTGGGGCCTGCAACCTGACGGATAGGGTTACATATATATATATATATATATATATATATATATATATATATATATATATATATAACGAAATTTTAATGGGAAGCATATTACGTGATCCCAGAACGCTGACGGTAGCGAGTAGTTGATAAGGCGTGGTGGATGGGTCAGAAAACACAGGACTTTCACCCGGAGACCGGGCATCGCGCCCCGCGTGTGGCAGTACCTTTGTACCGCGTGTTGCAGTTCCTTTGTCGGCGAGTCTTGCGTGTGACGGTTCCTTTCCCGTTCTTTTTTTTCCTAACCCCAACTGTCTTGTTATTGTGGCGTTTCATTTCCCCGTTGTTGTGTGGCACTGCGGCCGGGGATCGTGTCAAGCGAGTGGCGGCCCGTCCCGTTGTTTTGGCCAGCGTGTGGCGCCTCATTTCCCCAATCGCGAGTGGCGGCCCGTCCCGTTGTTTTGCGCCTCATTTCCCCGATCGCGATTGGCGGCCCGTCCCGTTGTTTTGGCCGGCGTGTGGCGCCTCATTTCCCCGATCGCGAGTGGCGGCCCGTCCCGTTGTTTAAGCCGGCGTGTGGCGCCTCATTTCCCCGTTGTCGCGTCCCCCAGAGCAGGTTCGAAAACCGTGACCTGTACACGTTCAAAAGTCGTTGCATTTACACGAAAAAAACATCAAAATCGTAACCTGTACACGAATTTATGAATCAAAATAACGTGACTATTACACGACCTGGCTCTGTAGAGATGTAATGTTTAGGCTACACCAGACATGGTATGTTGCAGCTGAATGCTGCTAGGGTGTGTTACCTCTCTTTTACGGCACCTGTGTGGTGGAATGTTTCCGTGAAGCAACAGGGTTTAGTGATATCCATGATAAAATCAAAACGAATAACTACTGTTTGAGAATTAAACCAAAGTTTGGTCTTTGAGTATTTATTTACATTTGCAAATGGAGAAACACAGTTTCAAAGGTACATGCAGCACAACTGAAAATGTATTGCTAACCTAAAGTCTAAACATCAAAACGTCATATAGTAAAGAAACTCTGTTAAGCCATCCCTCTAAATGTATCTTCTAGCATGGCCATAGTTGATCACCTTCCCCTCTGTTCCTGTTCTTTTCATTAGCCTAAACAACAGTTTTATCTCAGGAGACAGGAACCTACGTAGTTCTCACTGTTGTAAACAGTCATTCGCCTTCTCCACTTCTATCTAAGCAAAAAGACAACAATGTGAGGAGCTTCAGGCTAGTAAAACTAAATAACTCTCTAGGCTATAGTTGACGGCTGTAGCTGTTCCCCTTTCTGGTGCTTTAAAAGTCTACAGGAAGGAGCAGGAGTTTGTGGAGGTTTAAAACAATCTTTAAACAAATGGTTAATATCATTGAACAAATGGTTAAAATAAAATTTGCCACCACACCTGTGTTTAGCATGTGGATGTGGCATGTCAGCGCAGAGGGCAATTCTAGGTGAAACTAAACTATATTGAAATATTTCTGTAATGTTCTTCTCATTGTATTTGTGAATTGTTAAAACAGGGGTGTACTCCTGTACCCTGACTCCACTGCACACATCACTGGAGTCATGATGTCTTGTCTTCCACTTATTACAGCCAGATGTAAAAGAGCAAAATATTATCATGATAGGCCTACATTTAAACTCTTTCATCCCTCAGTCAATGGGATTCTCATCAGCATTTTAACATTATAATTTTTTTTCCTCACTCATCATTTATCATTTTTACAACTCATAAAAATACACTTATGTCTCCAAATAGATACAGGCATTATTATTTTTGTGTGTGCATGTCTGTGTGTGTGGCTCCACTGGCTGTGCACCTTTTTATTAAAACAAACATAGAGGACCTCTGAACTGAGGACATTTGTATATTTATTGCTAATTGAGTTTCTGTGTTGCCCAATTTAAACTTTTTATCTTTGTGATCTGACTTGTTTCTGCCATCTAACTCTTGTTCCTATGGAGGTTGAAAGCACTTATTGTAGTTTGCTTTGGGCACAAGCTTATGTCAAATATTTGTTCAGTTATCACATCAGTAATTAAGATACAGTATACTGCAAGATTACCCCAACCTTATTTATTCAGTGTAAACAACAAGACATTTTGACACAGCTTTTTATCCCTAACTTTCATCCTACTTGTCACATTCATAAGTTGTGCATTCTACACTAGTTGGCTATCTATATTGTACACACACACTGCAATTCTATAGTGTGTCTTCTAGTCATTACCAAATGCAAATAATCCTTCAGAAGTAGCATCTGCCTAGCAAACCCAGGAGATTTACATACACGTGCAAAAACACAAAGATTGGTATCTTAACCGTATTAACCATGGAAAAAACTGTTACCTACTACTAACCTTCCTTTAAATGCTGAGAGAAACATCAGAACCCTGTATACAACTTGAGTTTCTGTTGCTTATCTAGCTGCTGGATCATTCTATACTCTGTATCTCCAGGATGTGGCCCAGTTTTTAAATTTTTGTTTCTGAGTTTTCCCCAGTAATGACTCCAGTTTCCATCACTGTCTGCTCCATAACCAAACACACTGTAGGACAACAAAAGTAAACAATGTCAGAAACCGAGGACGTAGTACCAGTCATTAAACAATCATTCATTCTTTGCAGCCACTTGTTAATCATTAGTGTGTTACAGCAACACTGGTGGCATTTACAAGTAGAACTCTAACTTATAAATTAACATACCTCATCACACATATGCAGGGCAAGAACCAAAGCCAGAAAGCCAGTGGAGGGATACCTGCCCTTCTTTTCCAGCCACATGTCATGAACATACCTCATAAAAGCTGGATTAAGGACCATCACCTGTTGTGAATCAGAATTGGGCTTTAAACCTATTTTAATGAACCATGACCTTTACAGCCAAAAAAGTTTATTCAGATTTAGATTCACTTTATTAGCCATTTGCAGTGTAACCCACATTGGAAAAAAATGTGCAAGGAGCCCAAAGTGCAAGGTCAACACATAAGAGGACACAACATAAAAACAGACCAGCAAATGCCACATAAAACCTCAATATTAAAATGCTATACAATAAAAATCCATAAAAAAAATTGAAAGTGCCTAGTTTAAAGTGCTTTGTTTAAAGTCATATGGCCTGAGGCATTGTTAAATACCGTATTTCTTCGAATAAAAACCGGGAGTCAATTAAAAGCCGGGCCTCTGATAGTGGCCGGGGGCGTGGTCAACACGGACAAATAAAGGCCTCAAATTAAGGCCGGGGAAAAAAATAGTGTGGATAATCTCCTAAATGCCTTACACATAATATATTAAGTCAAAATAAATTTCAAGTTCATTGTACTTTTCTACCAATTTAATTTAACAGATTCAACAAGATATTCATGCTTTTTTCCGCACTTTGTTTTTCTGGATTATTGTCCTATGCGACTGTATGTGTAACTCAGCCAAGTGTAGTGTGCAGTAATGTACAGGTGCCAGTAGATGGCAGTAGCTACATTGGATGTAACACGGGGCTCATTGAGTGCTAGTGGAGAAAGACGGACTCTGGTGCTAGTGACCAGTGACAGACTTTTCAACAACAAGTATGCGGAGGAAAACTCGGGTGAAAAAGCTGCGGGACGTTTCGACATTGAGCTCAGTAGAATCAGATACTGGGAGTAACAGAAGGATGAGCTGACAAGAGCAGAGCATGGCTAGCTAGCTGGAGGTGGGAGGAAACACGTTAGCCTGGATATTCTGTCCTCACGATTGCGTGTCTGGGCAAGGCTAGACAGATAGCGAACAGAAACTCCAATAAACCGTGTTTAAGAAGATGTGTGGCTTTTGATGGCCGTTTCTGTAAAACTGAAAGATACAATACAAAGCATGTATCAATACACTACACACATATAAAATAATAATAACATGTAAATATGTCCATGTGTGAAATGACAGTTAACATAATGCAATTAACATTATACTTGAAAGCCCATGCATTTTCCAGTATGTGTATTTTTAACTTTTCTCTACAGGTAACATGGAAGGTAAGTATTTTTTATCTGACCTAGCATATATATACAGCATGGTAAGTAACTCAAGCAAGCCTAACATAGCAGTGTACAGCTAACTAACTCAATAGCAATACTGACGTTTCTTTTCACAGATTAATCCCACCATGACAATATCATTCTAACATTTAGCATCTTTACTTACGGACATATCATCTCCAAGGCTTAAACGAAAGGAGAGCACTGTTTCACATGCACACAGTAGCTTGCTCTTTGTTCAGCTGAAAACAAAATGGTGGTCAGCACTGTTCCTTCTTGTGTGGCGGGACGTGATACCCCATGGCCCGAAAACATCTAGTCCTACATGAGTGAATGGCGGATCCACAGTCACTCTGTCCGCTGGCAAGTCAGACATTTTTTGCTCCCCTAGCCTTCCTCTTAATTTCCTGCAAGTGACACATTTATGGACCACACTGGAAACGATCCTCCTCTGATCCAAAGTCCTGCTGTGCGCAATGCACCCTCAGTAAACTGACGACCTTGGTGGGCTACTTGGTGATGGTAATGCCTGACCAGTAGAGTGGCAACATGATGACTGGCTGGGATTATTAGCGGATGTTTTTCCAGCTCTGATAAATCAGTTGACTGCAAGCGACCTCCAACTCTCATCAACCCTTCCGTATCCATAAAGGGATCAAGTTCCTTGAGAGCGCTTTGGTTGGAGATCTCCTCTCCTTTTTTGAGGCTCTCAACTTCTTCTTTATAGACTTCATGCTGTACACACTGTATGATGACGGTCTTTGCTTGTGAGAGTTCTGCAGTGTGCAGCTTGTTGCAGTAGTGCCAGCCTGTACAGTTCTCTGTACAAGAAGTCTGGGAAAATGACCTTGCAATATGAGTAAGTGTTGCCATACCTCTTGCGAGAGACTTCCAGCTTGAGAAGCGTTCAAATCTGTTGGACCCAAGCGACTGTTCTGTGACCTTTGTGACAAGGGCGGTCACTTGAGGACGTATCTCTTCATCCAATGTTGGCTCCACAAGCTCAAAGGATTCAGTCTCCTCGTATGTGTCTGAACCAGTCTGTCTCAAGAACTCTGGACCGGAGAGCCAGCTGGTGTACCTTAGGTGGGCCGCTGGAATGAACCTGGTCCCGTGATCAGCTGGATTCTGATCTGTGCTGACATGATGCCACTGTTCGGGTTTTGTGGACTTCCTGATCCGGGTCACTCTATGTGCCACATACACGTAGAATCGCCGAGAGGTATTGTGAATATAACCTAGGACTATTCTACTGTCTGTGTAGAACTTGACTCCATGCAGTTCGATGTCACTCTCTTCTGTAATCAGTTCTGATAGTTCAACTGCTAAGACAGCAGTACAGAGTTCTAAGCGTGGGACAGTGTGAGCAGGGTATGGTGCCAACTTTGCTTTGCCCATGATGAATCCGACATGGCACTGGCCATTAGTGTCTATGACCCTGAGGTAAGCAACAGCTGCTATTGCTGTTGTAGATGCGTCTGAAAAGATGCATATCTCTCTCTTTGAGTGCATGACAATGAAACGGGTACATAGGGTCTAGGAATTTGGAGTTGTTTGAGATCTGTGAGTGAATCATGCCAACTTCTCCATTGTGCTTCCCTGTCTGCCGGTAAGGGTTCGTCCCAATCATATTGCTCTGAGGAAAGTCCCCTAAACAGTGCTTTCCCTGCATTGTAATGGGGGCAACAAGTCCCAGGGGGTCATACAAGCTATTCACCGCAGAAAGTATTCCTCTCCGAGTGAATGGCTTTACATCCTGTGCCACTTGGAATGTAAAACTGTCTGTCGGTAGGTTCCAACTCACCCCAAGACTTCGCTGGAGAGGCAGAGGGTCAACACTGAGATCCAGATCTTTGAGGTCCTTGGCTCTCTCCTCTGGCGGGAACGCGTACATTACTCGGTTGCTGTTTGAAGCTATTTTGTGAAGCCTTATGTTTGACTCTGCCATCATGTTTCTTGAGCGTTTGAGAAGGTCAATAGCTTCCCCTTCACTGGACACAGAGGCAAGTCCATCATCCACGTAAAAGTTTCGAAAGACAAACTGTTTTGCGTCTGGACCATGTTCCTTCTCAACCAGTGCAGCTGCTCTTCTCAGGCCATAGATGGCCACAGCTGGTGAAGGGCTGTTTCCAAAAACATGCACCTTCATGCGGAACTCAGTGATTTCCTTGCTAAGGTCATTATCCTGGAACCACAGGAATCTTAGATAATTTTGATGATCTTCTCTGACCTTAAAGCAGTAAAACATCTGCTCAACATCCACAGTAACAGCTACTTGTTCTCTACGAAAGCGCAGTAGGATGCCAAGCAGCGTGTTATTTAGGTCTGGTCCCCTGAGGAGTGTGTCGTTCAAGGACACGCCTTCAAACTGTGCACTTGAATCGAATACAACTCGAATCTTTCCCGGTTTTTGGGGGTGATACACCCCAAATATGGGCAAGTACCAACACTCTTCACCTTGCTTCAGTGGTGGTGCTGGTTCTGCTTGATCATTGTCGAACATCTTTTGCATAAAATCAACAAAATGTTCTCTCATATCTGCCTTCTTCTGAAGTGTGCGCTGCAGGGTACCTAGACGTCTCAAAGCTTGGTTTCTGTTGTTTGGAAGAGAACTTCTTGGTGAGCGAAATGGCAAGGGTGCCACCCAGTGGTTTTCTTCATCAATGTAGACTTCTCTGTCCATTACGTCAAGGAAAATACTATCTTCAACAGACATAGCAGGTTTGTCATCATCTGGGTTTCTTTGAAAAACCTTGCTTCCAAGGTTGTCTATGTTGTTGGCAGGAGCAACGTCCTCGGGACGGAAGGAAGGGCTCAAATAATGTTGCGGTATAGGAGCCCCGAACTTCTCTTTTACATGGATCGTCCCTGTGCATGGCATGAGAAATGAGCTACGTCCATTTTGCAGCACACTTGTTCTGAAGACGTTCACCTTGGATGGCTTGTGAGTGCTTCCAAGACAGACTTCACCCACAATTACCCAGCCTAAGTCCAGTCTCTGAGCATATGGTGCGTTATGCGGACCATTGTACTGCTCGCGTACCTTGTGTACACTCAAAATATCCCGCCCTAGTAACAGGAGGATAGGAGCATCAGGGTCAAGTGGTGGAATTTTGTCTGTGGCTGGTTTCAGATGAGGGAAGTACTGCGTGATGTCCGGTGTAGGAATTTCAGACTTGTGATCTGGCATCATGTTGCACTCTAGCAGAGGGGGAAGTGCTACCTGGGTTTTCCCATCAAGTGATGCAACCATGAAATTGCTGGCTTTTCTTCCTGCAGTCTCCGTTATGCCTCAGCATGTCTTTAGAGTATAAAAGGATGAATCTCCACTGATACCAAACAGGTTGAAGAACTCTGGCTTCACCAGTGAACGGTTACTTTGGTCATCTAACACCGCATACACTTTCTCAGCCTTGTCAGGACGGTTAGTGGGGTACAGATAAACCAGGCATATCTTAGAACACGATCTGAGCCCTAGAGTCTTGTCACAGATTTCTGTGCACTTGGATGTGACCTCAGGCGACGAACTGGTCTCTCGCTCCCCGCCGTGCTCCTGCTCCCTAACCAGAGTCTCCGTTGACCAAGGAGCTGGACCTGGGTGTAATGCAGAGACGTGCTTATCACTGTTACACTCTTTACACTTCACAGCTGTCTTACAGTCCTTAGCTATGTGCTTCGTAGATGCACAACAGCGGAAGCAGATTGACATTTCCTTCAAATAAGCCTTCCTTTCATCAGGATGCTTGCCCCTAAATCCACGACACTTTGCCAAGGGGTGTGGCTTGTTATGGATAGGACACTGATTGTTTGTTTCACCTGCTTTCTTTACAGATGTGTTGTCCTGGTACGCTGAAATTGGGTCTGACACTTCAGTTTTTTCTCACCGATACAGGTGCCCGATTGTTGTACCTTACAGGTTTCTCTTGCTTTGGATTGCTTGAGCTGTTGGATGTGGAGAATATAAAACTTGGATCATTCCTGGTCTTTGCTTGACTGCATATGAATCTTACAAAGAAACTGAATGGTGGAAAGGAAACTCGATGGTCTTCCTTGTACTTGGAGCCTTGCATGATCCAGCGTTCCTGTAGGCCATATGGAAGTTTTTCCACTATAGGATTTACTCCTCTCGCAGTGTCAAGATATGCCAGACCAGGTAGGTGTCCACCTGACTTTGCCGACTCTATCTCCAGAAGTACGTCTCCTAGGTCTCCGAGCAGCTGGCTGTCCTTATTAGAGATTCTGGGGAAATTCTCCAGCTTTTGTAGAAGGGCATGTTCAATCACCTCAGGACAGCCGTAACTGTCCTCTAGTCGCTGCCAAATCATGATGACGCCTGCTGTTGGATTGTGAACATGAACTGACCTGATCCGCATTGCTTGCGACGATGACTCTGGGCCGAGCCACTTTGTGAGTAGGTCAAGCTCCTCTCTGGCTGTTAGATTGAGATCCCTCGTGGCACCTTGGAAGGAGGTTTTCCATGCCCAGTAGTTTTCTGGATGGTCATCAAATTTTAACAGCCCAGAACTTAGCATCTCCCTCCTGACCAGGTATTTTGTGAAATCCGTTATTTGTGGTGGTTCAAGTGGATAGTCTCTAAGACTGCATGTGTGAGATGTTGGCGGAGGGGGAGAACGTAAATGTTGTGCATTTTGCATATCCTCTACCCTCTCGTCTTTGATGTCCAAATTTGACATCATTTTTACTGTCTTTGTAGGTGGACGGCTGTGAACTGGATTGTGCTGAGAGCTTTCTGCATGTGTGGGTGTGACAGGCAGTACCTGTGAGAATGAAGCTTGTTGCTGAGTATGTGGTACTGAGGAGTGAGCCTGGACGTACTCACTGGTACGTTGCGCACGATCCTCAGGGGTAATCTGGGCAAAGTCTTCAAGACCCTCCTCTTCGATTTCGGCTGCCGCTTCGTAAACTGCTGCTTCAGCTGAGGCTGCCGTGGCCTTCTTCTGTGTTTGTAGCACATACAGACTTGCTTCAATTTGAGCTTTCTCCCTCATCATCGCTGCCTCTTTTTCCGCGTAGGAGACCTGTACACGAGCTGCCTCCGCTTTGGCTCTTGCTTTGGTCGCTGCCACGCTGGCTGAAGACCTGCTCGATCTTCCTGATGACTTGGAGCCTGAGACGTGTGACCTGGTCTCATAAGTTTGTTCCATGATGGTGCTTTGAAGCGCTATGGAAGCTGTGTGCTGATTCCAGTTGTATTCCACTGTCTTCGCCCGCTGGTTGATGTCCTTTTACTATTCTGTCCTCACGATTGCGTGTCTGGGCAAGGCTAGACAGATAGCGAACAGAAACTCCAATAAACCGTGTTTAGGAAGATGTGTGGCTTTATTGATGGCCGTTTCTGTAAAACTGAAAGATACAATACAAAGCATGTATCAATACACTACACACATATAAAATAATAATAACATATTATATGTTATAAATAAATATGTCCATGTGTGAAATGACAGTTAACATAATGCAATTAACATTATACTTGAAAGCCCATGCATTTTCCAGTATGTGTATTTTTAACTTTTCTCTACAGGTAACATGGAAGGTAAGTATTTTTTATCTGACCTAGCATATATATACAGCATGGTAAGTAACTCAAGCAAGCCTAACATAGCAGTGTACAGCTAACTAACTCAATAGCAATACTCCTTCAAGCTAGCTTCTAAACCAAAAGGTGAAGCAAAAAACATGTGTATTATGTATTCGTGTAGCAACTGACGTTTCTTTTCACAGATTAATCCCACCATGACAATATCATTCATCATCAAACATTTAGCATATTTACTTACGGACATATCATCTCCAAGGCTTAAACGAAAGGAGAGCACTGTTTCACATGCACACAGTAGCTTGCTCTTTGTTCAGCTGAAAACAAAATGGAGAATGGAAAGCAAAACTTAAGAACATCTTGGCTCTACCTAAAATGTCCACTAGAGGCCAGTATATGCAAGGCACAAGCAGAGATAACAGAACACTGGAGCTAGAAACAAAGCTACCGGTAGCTAGCTACCGTCTGTAACGTAACTCAGATATTGGTGTCACTACTGTATGCTCTTATTGTAATCTACCAGTAATACTGTAGTACCTATATTTAAAATAAATACCCGGTACATTTACAGGGTTCAAACTGACACATTGGTGGCGTTTGATTAATTCTGACCCAAATTGCTTTGTCGCCCTTCTGGCTGTTGATGTATATGGTGATATTTTTTGCAAATGTGAACGCTATGGTTTTTCATTTAAAACAGTTTATTTAAAATAATTATACTTATCAAACAGATGGAATTAGAAATAAAGGCCTGCCTCTAATAAAAGCCTGCTTCAAATAAAAGCCTGGTCCCTTCCGCAGTTCACGTAAATAAAGGCCCCGGCTTTTATTTGAGGAAATACGGTACATTCAAAATAATACTCACCAAATCCTTGTTAGCTTTGATTTTTGATCTTACACCCCAACGTGGTCTGTTGAAACAAACATGAAATGTCACACTTAATATCATTAGGGCCCGAGCGCCGACATCTGTCGACCAGGGTAAATCCAGACAGCTATCTAGACTATCTGTCCAATCTGAGTTTTCTGTTGCACGACTAAAACAACTTTTGAATGTACACGTTCCACCAAAACAAGTTCCTTCCCGAGGCTATTTTGCAGTGGCTCCGTTCGTAGCTTAGAAAATACCATGACGATTGTGATTGGTTTAAAGAAATGCCAATAAACCAGCGGACATTTTTTTCCAATCCCGGTTTGCTGTGTGGACTAGCCAGACCCTTCTGTGCAGCACTGTGGAGGAAGGTCTGCGAGACTAGCGCTGCCCTAACAGTTTTCAAAGTTGAAGCCCCCTCAAATGAAAATTAAAAACTTGAGTTTTCTTTTCTTTGGGTGTGGCAGCCATTTTGAGTGTTTAGTGATGAACAAGAAACAAAAAATGTCTTTGTCAAGGTGTCTTATAAAGTAATGCTGCAGTATTGTGCTATTTTTTAATAATGCTGAATGCACTCCACAACCTACTGATCACTATTTCCAACACTGATGTTTGTACATGTTGCTGGGGTTCTCTCCACATTTATTTTTCTTCTCTTCTCTCTCTAGCAGAGGCTTGTTCTGCAAGGGACAAATGATCACATAGTCCATAAAACTCAGACTCACCGTCCTTTAAATCCTGTGGTGACGGCCCCTGTGAGCCACTCAAGATCATGTATCTTAAATGGAGCCAGCACAAGATGAGTAGTGTTATCTAAATCCACAGAACTCTCTGGATACATGACATGATGAGTTGTTCTGGTCCCAGCATCTGCTTCATAGCCTTTGATTCGACCAGCGTTCACTCTAAATAGGGCAGAGGGATATTAGAATAGATTCAACTTTATTGGCATTGTGCAGAGTACAAGTACAAAGACAACGAAATGCAGTTTGGGTCTAACAAGAAGTGCAATAAAAGAAAAGTCCAATGTGATATGCAAAGTATAGACAGGCAGGACAAGAAATATATTGCAGTGTTATAAGAGCAGAATAAATATGGCTGTGTAGTATGAACAATGTATGAACGTGAACAGATACATGCAGTGTAGTAGCAGTGACATTATAATAGTAGTATGAATAATATAGATATATGCAGTGTATTGGTAGAATATATAATAAGAAAAACGATATTCTGTATGAACCATGAAGACAGATATGTACAGTATAGTACAGTATGGTAACATTAGAGAATGAAGAAAAAGTGTACGTGCAGGATGATTAGTATGAAGAGCAGTATAATCTGGCTATGTATAGGTGTAATTACAGTATGTACATTTGTAAATAAATAAAACAGTATGGGTGGACTGGGTAGTTCAAATTGTCCGTGTGTGTGTGTGTGGGGGGGCTTAGTAGGTTAATTGTCACCGGGTTGAAGAGCAAGAGTTCAGTAGGGTGACAGCCGCAGGAAAGAAGCTTCCTCTGAACCTGCTGGTACGGGTGCAGAGAGACCTGAAGCGCCTCCCGGAGAGGAGTAGGGTGAATAGATTGTGGTTGGGGTGAGAACGGATCATGGTGGCCCAATGGTTAGCACTGTGGCCAGACAGCAAGAAGGTTCTGCGATTGAATCCAGGTCATTACAGGGCCTTTCTGTAGAGTTTGCATGTTCTCCCCCATGTTTGCGTGGGTTTCCTCCGGGTGCTCCAGTTTCCCCCACCATCAAAAAACATGTACTAGGTTCTCCAGTCAGTGCCCTTGATCAAGGCACTGGCTCAGATCTGAGTTGGTCCCCGGTGATAGGTTGGATATTTCAGCCTACATGTTTCAAATGTATTTTATATCTAGTATGTAGTGTACTAAACACAAAGTTTAGTCTGGGGACAACCTTCACCCACAGGAATAGCTTAGAATGTGTAGAATCTATTATGAGTTTGGGTACAACTTTCACACAGAGGAATTGGAGCCAAGAATGTGGGAATCTATTAGGAGGACGTGCCATAAAAGGGGTAGTTTGAGAGTAAAACTTGTGCACTAAAATAGATGTCTCATGCTGTGTAAGCACAAAAAGAGTTTAAAAGGTATTCATTCTGATGTACATGTTGGTCATCCTTGAGCAGACGTGTCTGTATGCTCATGGTTGTCCCAGTGTCATGAAAGTTTGTTCACTGTTTGAATAAAGCTGCACTTGATTTGTAATCATCGGACTGGTCGTCATCTTTGAGGTCTCCCAACATCATTTATGAATCATTTCCCAGATATCACCCGGGTGCTGTAAATCCCACTGCTCCCTTTAGGGATGGGTTAACGTAACATAGAGGGTGGTCCTGTGCCAAAGTAGGTCAAGGAGGAGGAGCGCAGGTTACGAGTAGCTTCTGTTTCATCCAGGTGATAAAAGACACTGTTTTAATGAGCGCAGCTAGTGCCGACAAGCGTGCTGTGAATGCGAGGAGTAGACAAAGAAACTAAGAGGAAAATTGGACAGGGTGCATCAGTGAGCAGGAAACTTCAGAGACGCTATTGGTAAGTGAGCAGTTTTGTTTATATCGTGGTGGCCTGAAACCAAATGATTAATTGAAAATGCAAGGAGACAAAAAGCGCATTTTTGATTCTGGTCCGTGCGCTTGGGTTGGGGTCGGCTGGCTGTGAGTTTTACGTTTTGTTTACTATTCTCTGGTTTGTTTCTCGGTTGGTTTTCTCCTCTCCTGTGTTTTCCTGTTTGCCTGCTCTCTCTCTCTGTGCCTACTCTGCTCTCCCCCTCCCACTGCTGCTGCCAGCTGATTGAGCACACCTGGTTACCATCCCATCATCACCGCCAGATTAGATAAGATTTATATTGTTGAGGTGTTTAATTACTATGTACATTTTAAATTTCTAAATTTGCTCCGAATTGTTAATTTGGATGCTTATGAAATTGTTACTTTCAGCATTGAGATAATTTGTGTGTTTTTCTTTTCTATTCAAAGGTTTTCAACCTACTACATACTACTTATTACTGCAAACTCCTGGTTTATTGTGAAAATATAGATAAATGCCTGGAAAACGAGTGAGTTGTGAACGTGTCCTCTGTCGTCATCCAAGCCTTTTTCAAGTTTGAGGAAGTCACTGATGAAAACACCCAGATAACTTGACAGTTGGTGAGGATGCTCTCGATGGTGCAGCAGTAAAAGTTCACCAGAATCTGAGGAGACAGGTGGACCTTCTTGAGTTTCCTCAGAAAGAAAGACGCTGGTGAGCCTTCTTGATCAGGGTAGTGTTGGGGGTCCAAGAGAGGTCCTCAGAGATGTGGACACCCAGAAACTTGAAGCTGGTGACACGCTCCACCTCTGTCCCGTTGATGAGAATGGGGTGTGTGTGCTAGCTTTAGAAGTTAGAAGTCCACAATGAGCTCTTTGGTTTTCTTGGTGTTCAGAGCCAGGTTTTTGTCAGTGCACCACGATGATAGGTGCTGGACCTCATCCCTGTAGGCCATCTCATCGTTGTTGCTGATGAGACTAATCACCATAGTGTCATCTTCAAACTTGACATTGGTGTTAGAGCCAAGTACAGGTGTGCAGTCGTAGGTAAAGAGGGAGTAAAGGAGAGGGCTCAGCACACATCCCTGTGGTTCGCCGGTGTTCAGGGTGATGGTTGAAGAGGCGTGATTATCTAACCTAACAGACTGAGGTCTGTTAGTTAGGACATCCAGAATCCAGTTACAGAGGGAGGTATTGATGTCCAGTTCACTGAGTTTGATGATCAGTTTGGATGGGATGATATTGAATGCTGAACTAAACATAGGTGTTGCTATTGTCAAGGTAGGACATGGCAGAATGAAGTGCCCTAGAGATGGCATACTCTGTGTTCCTGTTCTGTCCAGTGAGGGTGGTAAGCAGGTCTTGAGATGGGCCAGGACTAGCCTCTCGAAGCACTTCATAATAATGGGGGTGAGTGCAACTGGACAGAAGACATTAAGGACCCTATCTGGCACCCAGCGCAATTTACTTTGTACACTGAAGCATGTATCATTCCTATTTTGCACCTGATGCACAGTGGACTTTTCCCTCCACAGACACACATCAGTAAATTAGGGAATGAATTTGTGCTCCCGGGGGCAGTTCAGCGAAAAGAGGAGGCATGTTGAGGCACAAACGTTCCCTAGTGCTATTTTGCAGTTTCAGAAAACAATTTCGCCACAGACCAGGAAAAACCTGGTCTAAAGTCAGTGGCGCGTTATTCAGATGCTATTTAAGGGGCGCATGCTTGACCATAATGTAGCGCAGGGACGTCGTTAGGCCTGTTTTTAGGGGGCTGAAGCTACCCCAAAATGTTCCCAAGCCACTCACTACTTTGAATCAATCTTCCTTCACCATTCATCTGTTTGTGTCGTCGTGCACTGCAGCCTGTCTGTTTTATTTATATTTCACGAACTGTCAGCAGGTGGAAAAGGCCGAGACGGAGGCTCGTCAAGCCCGCGTGCACGTAACGGTATGTGGACGAGTGAGGTAGAGAGGGACTGAAGAGAGAGAGCGCCTGGCGGCATTAAAACAAAGCAGGAAATCCGAGAAATAAAACGTTGTTTTCGCCGATTTATCACTCGAAATGCAACTGTAGCAAGCCTCTCACTATCGCTAACGTTATCCAAATTCATATTTCGAAACAACAAATAATATATCCAGTTACAAAAAAACGGAAATTCGAAAGTTAAACAGAAGTACAAAGAGTTGATGGCTATGAAGATGATATGCTACACCGTCCCGTCTCGCCTCATTGGTGTCTTTTTTTTGTCTGAACTTGCTACTGCACACAGAGTGAGTGATAGGCTACAGAGTGAAATTGTAAGTAAGGCCACGTCCACACGTACCAAAAACGATCTTTTTTTTACCCGTCTTCCCTGGATTCGCTTTCAAGAATAGTTGCGTCCAAATGAATCCACTTGTAAATGACTCAACACGCTACTTCATATGCCAGGCCTATAGGCGGCGCTGTTTCTGCTACAGAAATTCACCAAAAAACAGAGAAGAAGAGCATAGTCACTTCACTTCCTGTTCACTGTCTAAGATCATAACATAACTAGCTAGGTTATAACGTCTCTTAATACATCCGTGGACTATAATAACTTTAACCATTGCTCATTTTATAAAGGCCTTTGTTTATATTGTATAATGTGCTGTTGGATTGCTTTTTATTTTGCAAGATTGCAGCGCGCTAGCAGCGAGCTAACGTTAGCGCGCTAACGTTAGCTAGCTCTAACATCGGCAGTCAAACAAACATCAATGATCCATGAATGATGTCTTTTTAATAATCTATACGTTTTTCTTGCAGTAGCCTTTCTACAATATGCCGTGGTAAAAGGTACTATAATCCGTCTCAAGGAGTTGATAAGCAGACAGAGTAGCTAGCTAGTTGATAAATTGTCTACTTCCATTTTATAAACAGATAGCCATAGCAGCTAACGTTAACGTTACTTCACTGCTGGAGCGGTCAGCTACTTTAGCGATGTTTAACGTTGACGTTAGCAATATATCTTGTGTAGAATCCAGAGGGAAGGGTCAGGGAGCAGAGACACAGTATTTAGATGAAGTGAGCTGGTTTGACCCATAGACTGTAATATTAACAGTCTATGGTTTGACCATGGAGATGGGACATGCTCGCTTCGGCTTCACCGCAGTTGTGTACGTCAGCGGCTGTGGGAGAAGGTGTAAAAGAGGGGTGTGACATGACATACTCAATACGGATCCGTATTCACCATCCATACGAAGCCAAATGAGAGCCGTTTTCCGATTTTTTCACCCTGAGACCTGGTTTCAAAAAAGTGCGTTTTCAGGCGGTGCGTTTGCAGGATTCGTATGGACGGTCGGCCCAAACGATGCAAAACATGTGCGTTTGCACAAAAAAACGTTTCCGTGTGGATGGCCCCTTAGTCTAGCTAGAGTGAAATACAAGAAATACCTAACCTAGTTAGTTATCCAGTGAGGGTGGTAAGCAAAAATCCTATAAAATGGGGACCCCTGGACAAAATCTAATCAAATGGGGGTTTGTGGTCTAATCAGCCTTTCAGTTTAGGGGTCCTTGATGTCTAAAAGTTTGAGAACCACTGGTCTACAGGGCTAAGAAAATGTGAGGCGTTTTGTTTTCTTCCTAAACAGGCATTTGTTGGCAGGTCCAAGCACTAAGGCATAGCCTAAACTAAATTATTTTATGATATGTATTATATGTGCTATATTCTGACCAACTTAACTTTCTACATTATGTTATACAGTATGTAGATTTTGTAGGCTAGGCTCTACATGAACATACATACATATCAGTCCCTCCAGGAATTTGCGATGCAAATTCAACCACTCACCCTGGTTTTTATTTTTAAAGTATAGTATACACAAAGAAAATCTAATTTTCAGTCTCTCGCAACTTCATTGCAACAAAAATATCAGACTCAGCAGGTCTGGCCTAAGTACATTCCCCCCATGCAGCTTTGAAGTATCTAAAATCTAACATTAGAATAACATTTGTAAGTAAGATTTTACAAGGTAAAGTTTTGCATAGCCTGGGGGCTAAGCCCCCCCCGTCTTTCAATCCTAGTGACGTCCCTGATGTAGCGTGTGCTTCACTTTGCTTCTCTCATCTACACGGACGCAGCATTTCCCATTTTTGCAAACCATAAATAATTAGAAGGAAGAAAATCACTGAAAATGCACTTCAGGTGTTCTGATAGATCAGGAGGCACTTTACAGTACAGTCCTCAAAAGGTTGCAGCATTCTTTGTGGCTTTCATGAATCGTGGATGTGTTGATGACATAAATGAGGAAATATTAGAGGACTTAAGGAGACGTGATGTTGAACTACGGCGGGATTGGACACTTGGGGTCCGGGAGTGGCAATGTGCGATGTGCGATGTGCTTGTGGTGGAGTGGGTGCATGGAGATGGAGTGGAGGGAGGAGAAAGGGGCTCAACAGGAGCAGGTGGTGCATTTGGAGGCCCACTCTCCATGGCTGCAGCAATCCTCTCCAGACTTGAGGAGATGCCCCTGAGAGGCCACAGCAACATCGCCACCCGGTCAAGACAGGCATTTATTACTTCGCCGCATCCTGGACAGCTCCCGCTGGCGTACCTGCTCTTAAAAGGAATGTGAGATGACGCTCTGATTGGTTTATTGCACGTTACGCCCAAACCACACCTAGCTACTTCAGATCAACCCATTTTAGATTTGCGTCGGACGCAAGACTCATTTATCCCGCCAGTATAATAGCAATAGTGAGATCCGCCCACAAAGCTACTTGCGTTTCGTGTTTGATACTTGCGTTTCAGATCGTTAAAATAGGGCCCTAAGGCTTGTGGCATGATGGAGGTGGTTTTAAAGTGGTTTAAGGTGTTTTTTATATATTTCACATGTCACTGTACTTTTCAGAAATACATCGGGGACTGCTTGAATTTTGACTTTTAGTTTCTGACATTGAGGAAACAACTTTGATATTTTTTTCCACTGACTCAACTCATTGTGACAAAGACAATATTCGGAGAAAACTGCTTTCTTTAGCCTGAGGACTTACCTTATGATGACATCATGGAAATCTATGAGAGGTCCATAATGTGATCTCTTCAAATTACCAGAATTCCCCACCACAGCACAAGTCCTGCAGCGATCAGGGCTGGATTCTAGAACATTTGGACTGGGTGGGACCGTCAGAAACAGCCTCTCCACTTTTCCTCTGAAGGTACTGAAGTTGCCCTTTGCACCCTGTAAGCGCTGTCAGGCACACCAAACAAATGGATTGACTATATTCACACACTGGCAGGTGTTGATACCATGGTGATGGCTGTTGATTATATTTCATTCCCTGATCTGAAGTGCAGGTTGGGAGACTGTTTTCTTGCAAGTTAACAACTTACCTTCCACCAGTTGAAAGTGTCCTCAGAGAGATTGTAGTTTGCTGACAAAAAGGGTTCAACAGATTTGTTGAAATACTTCATAAACCACGGATCATCTTCAGATAAACATCGCTCACAAGCACAGGGGCTTTTATTCTGAGGCAGGGAGTATGACGTAAATCCTCTCCAAGACACATAGATAGCAGTCACACACAGCAAGACAATTAGGGCCCTCACTTTAAATTTCATCTTGTCTGTGTGACACTTCTGATTTGGAAACAACTGCTCCCATCTATAGACAAAATATGTGGCGAAATATACACATGAGAGACTAAAATCATAAATGTGGAAAAAACTTGTCATATTGTTTATTTAAAGTAGTTAATAATGATACGTCTATTATTTTCCCTTGGCATTCTGTGGTTAAGGACTGGGTAAAATACTTGCAGAATCACAATAGCCTACTTTGGACTAGTGTCACTGTAAAGTGCTGAATGCTTAAAACAGGACCAGACTTGGGAAAGATTATTTTACTGAGTGCTGGCAGCATATTGTAAATGTTGCGTCTTCTGCCTGTCAAAACAGGCTGCAACCTTGTTTTTTCCTCTTATCTTGCCATCAGTGCACTTCCTTTTTACTGAATGCAGAAAGTCAATACCATTCCGATCACGTCTTATATTATAACAGAGTGATAAAACAAATACGATTTTTATAGTTACCAAGAAATGAATAAAGAACAAAATCAGGAACTACTTGATAAAACCAGATCAGGTATCTTTATTTATCCCAAGGAAAAATTGCTGTGCCGCAGTTGCAAAACAAAGTTGGAAGAGTGCAGATACAAAGAGTGCAAATATACTACGATAAAAAATAAATATTAAACCACGGATTGATTGATGATGTCTAGGCTGATGAAAGATGCTGCACCTGCAAGGATGTCATTATCGAGGAGTGGCCCTATAAAAAAGAAGTTTGTGGTTTAATTGTTTTTTTTTTATGTTGTAGGCCTATTCCTAGTCAAGGCAAGGCAAGGCAACTTTATTCATATAGCACATTTCAGCACAGGGCAACTCAAAGTGCCTTACAGAAACATTAAACAAATAGGAAATTCAAAAATGAACAAAAACATTGACGAATACAAATATAATACAAGAATAAAATACAAGAATTGAATTAACAGTTCAGTATAAAAAAATAAATAAATTAAGAATAGGCAACATCAAAAAAGAAAGGTCTTCAGCCTTAATTTAAAAGAGCTGAGAGTCACGGCTTACCTGCAGCTTTCTGGGAGTTTGTTCCAGATATATGGAGCATAAAAACTGAACGCTGCTCCTCCTGCTGAGACATAAGTCCTCTAATCCTTGATATATTTTTAAAATGGTAATAGGCTGATTTTGTTATTGTCTTAATGTTATTCATTAAGTCAGACACATTATTATGTATCTGTAATAACTTGCGGCTTGTGGCTCTGAGGTAAAGGTTGCCCCTCAAACACTTTAGTTTATTGGGTGTCTATATGGATATCTTTCATGCAGGTTGTTAGTGCTAATGTTTCAGCTGTTAGCAGTAAATTAAGCTAGTTCATGGCGACAATAGTCTGGGTTAGTTGTAACGAGAATCTGGGTTAGAAAATGTTACAACCTATCCCAACCTGAATTTTGGTTGTATTTATGTTTTTTTTATTCCTTGAAAGACGGACCGAGAAGTGCCTCTCAACACATACAAATATTGTGTTAAAAAGTCATTCAACATTTGAAACAAAAATAAAACGATCTAAAGCCATAAAAAATAAACACTGTATAAAACACTATGATACTGTATAGGATGACCATATTAAAACGATGTGCTCCTCCAGACGGAGGCATCGAAAAAAAGTTGTCGCAATCGTCTATTTGTCCTGTTTATCGTATTATTCGTGAGAGTAAATTCCATAACATGTCAATATAAATACAGAACATTTGAGTTTTCTTTGCAAATATATCTTTGTTTGAATTAACGATATTATCTGGTTTCGTTTTGTCTGTTTTTCACAGCAGATCAAACAGGTGTTTGTGTAGGATATGAATTGTAAAAATTGGCTTTGTGAATTCTTCATGTCATCAATATAGGGAATATTTTTGATTTATTTTACACAATGGTCTCAGATTCACACAGTTTCACGTGTTTCATCCATCTGCCGTCGGTGTCGCTGTTTCTCATTTCACCCGTTTTCTGTGCATACGTCTGGGTCAGAGTGGCCGTGTAGGTCCGCACATTTTCCCGTCAAGTTTGCTTTTTATAAATCCAAATTATTGCGTAAAGAGCGGCGTAGGTCTTCTGTTGTGCGTAGGCCACGTTTATAAATGAGGCCCCTGATGAGCAGGTAACTATAGTCCTCATAAATCCACCGGAACGTCGTGGATATAGACTACGCGGACCCCAGCAGACAGTACAATTTCAGCTTACGTTTTAAATAAAAGTTTAAGTCACGTTAGACTTGATAAAAATTAGGACACTTAACACCCCCAACGCCTCCACCTGAAATGGCTGGGCTGTGTACAGTACAGATGTGCCTCATGAGATGTAAGGAGTGAAATATTATCCATGCAACTATTTTACATAACATAGGCATCTCAAGGACAAAATCTATGCAAACAAGTCATGTGTGCTATTCAATACCTTCATGTTAACCCAGTTTAGACTCTTATGATAGACAGTCCTTCCCCTGATAGGCATCTGCAAAGCACTTATTGTATTCGGTTCATACTTGAGTGGTTCTTCCTCATTTTTTAACATAGACAGTCTACAAAACATCCAGCTCTGACCAAGAAAGGAGAAAGGAATGCAAATGAGTGAGTCCTGGCCCGTGCCCAACATTCAATATCCAATTTCTGGTAAGCTGTTAGCTCACCTGTGTGTATCTGGTTTTATGTTTGCTTAGGATTAGGGTTTATTTGTTAAGTTCTTCTTTTAATGCTGCACCTAAAGAATTTGTATTTGGCTTCCAACTTCATACTCCCGACATGTACACAGGATCTGTTGGTCGGTTGGCCCACCACATTGGTCCAGACTGAAATAAAATGAGATAAACTTGTATTGTAAGTACCGTAAGTAAAGTAAAGTTTATTTGTATAGCGCCGATAACCGATCACAGATAAAAATCACAAAGTGCTTCACAATCAAATGTAATACACAAAATGTAAGAACATTTTAATAGTAATGGAAAACATAACAAACAACCATAAAAAACCCTCGACTAACTAAAAACCTGCTTGAATAGCAGAGTCTTGAATTACTTTTTAAAGAATAGACAGAATTCACACAACGTAGCAAGGGAAGCAAGACATATTGATCCCCAGCTAAATTATACAACAGCATGGGTTCATGTACAAAAAACTAGGGCAGTTTCTATTTGGCAAGACCAGATTGTATCCGGATTGATATTAATAAGTCTTGACAGCAAAAAAAACACATGAAATGCGATTTTCCTATTAAAATCTCATTTGGAGGTGGTTTGAAATGCAATTCCAATCTGGTTTTTCTGCAGATGTAACTCAAGCTCAAGTTGGATTTCAAAGTGTCTTCTGCATCACCGGTGTAGCCGAGGGTTATACTGTAATTGTGCCTATACTTATGCAGATAATAATATAAAAACACAGAGGCTCTGTATTCCAAACCAGCATGAACCAAGACACATTTTACTCCTGCATTGTCAGTGACTTTTTTCTTTTCTTTTTTGGGCTTTTATGGCTTTTAATTGATAGGATAGCTTGAAGACAGAGAAAGGGGAGAGAGGGGAGGA
>CM046800.1:27512447-27704879 GCA_025617405.1 Perca schrenkii
AAGTGTTATGGGGTCATGCCTGTTTGTTGTACATCAGTTAGTTTTCGGTAGGCCTATGTGAGGCAAAGATGAACCTACTTTACCGTTTCCAGGCTTGCATTTGCCCATGTTAAATTGTGATATCACCAGTTAACATGGGTGTATATTTCTCTCATATGTTAACCTGTGTTAACGTAGACTAAGAGTCCAGTAGATAGAAATCACAACATTATATCAGTGGTGTGTAGTGTAGTGGTATAGATGATGGAGAAGGTAGTCTGCTAAGTTTTTTGTCCATGACATCTAAGGTTCGAATCCCAGCTAGATCTGTGTTTCGTTTTATTTTTTTTTCATTCATACAGTATGTGTTGTATTTGTGTGGATAATGCTTAAACTGACATGTATTACACATAAATTGGTGATGTTTTCAGCGATATCCATTATTTGGTCTCACTTGCAAACACCTTGTGAAAATGTCAACCTCTGGCACTCGAGGGGCGGAGGCAGAGCAGAACGCAGGGCAGGGCCTTGTTGAATATTCACCGATTTCATGCAAATATCACCAGTTAACAGGATCACCAGCTAAACTGGCACACCGGCAGCGGTAAGACGGTGCTTGCTAGACTAGTCATTAGCTAGATGCTTGTCACAAAGCTTCGGTCCGTGCACTCTGTCATGCGAGTACGTTACCAGCATCGACCGCTACCGCTGCGACTGCGACTTTACTGACCAACCGTGATACAAACAATACGTGTGTGCACGTTCACTGTAGCTATGTGAAGCCCAAACTGCCTTGACAAAGCTGTCTATTTGCAATCAGCATGGCAGGTATTTAAACATAACGGCCTTGTCCCAGAGTTTAGACGTCTAGCTATATGAAAAGATACACAATGCAACGTTTTTAATAAATGTAAATAAAGCAGCTAATATCAAGTAGTAAAGTTTAGTTTTCACAATGATTTATTGTAGGATTATGATATTATTGCAATATGTAAAAACACATTGACTCTTTATTTAACATATGTTTGGAACAAGTAAAAATTGATCCAAAACTTTTTAGTCTTTAAAAATTATGACTTTTATTATTGTGTAATGTCAGAAGGACTTTAACTGTTTTGCCAGTCAAATTAACTTTAATGAGGGCATATTGAAATATAACACTGTTGGTTGGCAAAAAAATGCATCTCAAAAATGCATCAGATTGATGCTTTAAAATATGGAATATTTAAAATTTTCTTCCGGGGAGCATGCCCCCGGACCCCCTAGAGGGGTAATATCTTTCTCACCCTTTTTCACCCCAGACCAGATTTCATGCCTGAGTTATTTAAACATAACAGCCTTGTCCAAGAGTTTATGAAAATCTAAACAATGCTGAAGTTGCACAAGTTGTGATTGTGATGTGTAATGTAAGTACCCCCCCTCCAAAAAAGTTTCAGGGTCAGGATTTTTTTTCACTTTAAGCCCTGCATAAGCCTAGGCGATTTTACTAATTTGTTGTTAAAATAACAATGAAATGCTGTCTTTGACTTTAGATCAGGTTTTTGTTGGTCAATGGCACGATCACTTCCCACTGCCTCAAGATAGCAACACGCCGAGAATTCACCTGAACACACCTCCCTGTAAGACCAGCACGCCCGTGGGCGCAAAGATGGGCGCAGGTAGCCTGGTTGACACCAGACCCTTCTCAGTTGTAACTGAGAGTGGGTCTGGGAAAGGTTCATTGACAGTTCATTTCCAAAGGGGCGTCACCAACAGACGCCACTCAAATGCCTCTGGGCTCATTGGATAGTCCTTCAACCAACCAGACCAATGATCTGGGTAACGCTGTGCTTTGATAGCAGTCATGTTGAATGTAAACAAAAAGCTGCTCGCCGTTGCTGCGCTATCGTTGTCACGTAAAGCCCGCCTCAACGGTTGTGACTGACATTGGAAATGGGTTTGAAAGGGCTCTTCACCAGACTGACTTGCAGAGCAAATCTCAAATTTGCTGGAAGTTCATCAGGGTTTACCCAGGCTAGGGCGCAGGTGAATTTGCTATTTAAATGACACGGGGGAAATTGACAACTGTGTGCCAGATGGGGCCCTGATTTTTGTGATCCGACTTGTTTCTGCCATCTAACCAGGGTTCGAAATGAGGGGGGTCTGGGGGGGTCCCGGACCCCCCATAAGTCATTAGGGACTCCCTATAAGAATTTATTTTTAGATTTTGGGGGGTCCCCGACAAATATTTTTAACATTAAAAATGATTGTGAAAATTATAGGTCTTTAGTGACGTTTTATATTTATAACAATAATTAATTTATTTCCTAGCGCGAATGGGCAGCAATCAGGGCAGCTAATAGCATCACAGATTGTTGTTGTGGTCCTCCGGCGCATACAGTACAGTCTATGTCGCAGATACGTATGTTATTGTTGAACGCGGCAAAAACGAAGCCTCACAAAGAGTGAAATCCCTAATGAAAATCCTGTAAGTGCTTCGATTATGTTTATATCTCCATAATAATTGCTTATTATAGTAAAATATTTGGAGTTGGTGTTCCTTTATCAAAAGTTGCATTAAATAACTTAGATACCAAGTGTAATGTAATGATTAGAAGAGTGCGTCTGTCAACGTTTCTTGCTAGCTGTATGTGTATGAAGCACAGGTATGAAGCCAAATAATCTGCCAGCTAACAGCAGACATATAGCAGTTAGACTAGTTATTCAAAGCTAGCATAACAACCTAATTGTCCAGTCAGTGATTACGAAAGATAGCGAGGACTTAATTCAAGTGTGAGTTGATTAAATGTTTTACCATAATAATGGTAATTAAACAATATTTTGCACTATGGAATACAGTTAAAAAGGCCAGCTCACAGCAGCCCAGCCCAGCCAAATCAAGCTCAGCTTAGGCCAGTCAAGCTACTGTTCTGTAGGTCTTCTCTCCAACCCCAGTTAACACTAACCTGATGAATAAATAAAATATGTGCCTGGTCACTTAACATGTTGATTTTGAATAATGTGGTTACTATTGGATTATTGTCATTTTAATGGCTTTTAGTCATGTTAGAATATCTTACTCTTTTTTTTTAAACGTGTCCCTAAAGATTTTAGTTCAGGTTAGAGATTGACTACTTTAAAACAAAGTAAACCATCTAATGTAGGTACAGTCTTTATAGACATCATTATTATTCAATCCAGCGGCTAGTTGTTTTACAAATCTCATTAACATAAGGGATGAGAAATGCCATTTGTATTTGATCAAACCCTTTGAAGGTGCATGGTGCTGCCATAATGAGTACACCTGTTGGATTTAGGTAACTTAGTTAACTTCCTTGCTCAAGGAAAGAATGACTGTTATCCACTTTGTCATGTCAGGGATTTATATAAGGTGCTGTAACTTTGTTGCTCCAGAATTAGAGGGTTACCTGTTAGATTATAGCCAATCCACTTCTCCAGACACCACTACAATACTGGGACTAGCCCAAACCATGAAAAACATCCCAAGAACATTATCCCACCTTCAAAATATGTCAATATAATTTGACCTGCAGTATATAGTGTAGCAAGGTAGTCTTCAGTATTTTTTATAATTACATTTTAGGGGACCCCCAAGAGTTCTTTTATTATTTCGAACCCTGCATCTAACTCTTGTTCCTGTGGAGGTTGAAAGCACTTATTGTTAGGCTTTAGTCAGACCCGGAACTGAGACACAGGCACACGAACACAGATGAGCAGTTTACAGTGTTTATTAGAAATTATGTTTGATAGTGGAAGAGGGAGGTGGCCAGGATAGCTGCTCCAGGTAGGGTCGAAGCCAGAGATCAGAAGGCGGGTGTGTGGCCAGACAGTGAAGATGACGACTGGGTGGAATGGCTGGTTGAAAGCGGAGCGGCGAGGTGAGTAGGCAGCGAGGAGGCAGATGAAAGCTGATGAGCAGCGGGTGCAGAGGCAGAATCTGAGCAGAGAAGGAACGCGTGAGCCAGAGTACAAACGAGGCAACAACCAAACTGGAAACAGAGAAAACCGGGATAATTCTCTCGAGCACAGAGTGGCACCACGTTACCACGAGAATGGTTGCAACGAACTGACGCTGAAGAGGTGAACAGCCTGGGTAGATAACTGTTGGTTGATTACTGGAATGATCTGCAGCTGGCTGGAGCAGAGCAGGTGAGAGTGGCCACGCCTCTTGACCTAGATCCTCTTGAGTGACATGGAAGCCGGTGGAGACAGACAGACAACACACACACACACACGGGAAAGGGGAACAGGAAAACAGGCAGGGACAGGGAGACAGACACTGATCCACAACACTTATTGTAGTTTGCTTTGGACACATCCATCCATCCATCCATCCATCCATCCATCTTCGTCCGCTTATCCGGTGTCGGGTCGCGGGGGGAGAAGCTCCTGCAGCTTTGGACACAAGCTTATGTAAAATATTTGTTCAGTTATCACATTAGTAAATACAGTGAATGGTACAGTATACTTCACCATTACACCAACCTTATTTATTCAGTGTAAACAAGAAGTAATTTTGACACAGCTTTTTATCAGTAACTTTTATCCTACTTGTCACAATCATAACTTTTGCATTCTACATAGTTGGCTATCTATAGTGTAAACACATACTGCAACGGTATAGTGTGTCTGCCAGTCATTAACACAGGCAAATAATCCTTCAGAAGTAGCATCTGCCTAGAAAACCCAGGAGATTTACATACATGTGCAAAAACACAAAGATTGGAATCTTAACCGTCTTGGAAAAATGCAGCCATTCATGTACTTCTACTGTTACCTACTACTAACCTTTCTTTAAATGCTGAGAGAAAAATGTTTCATCAGGCAACTCAAGACTGCTGCTATAGTATAATTTACTGGATTCAGAAACTATGTGGATGATTCGGGACAACTACCTAGATTCAGGCCCACCTCGACTTAGTCCAAGCCCAGCCATCTGTCACGTTCTGCATCCGCCACTGCTAGTTAACCCAGGAGACTACATACACATGCAAAAATACAAAGATCGGTATTTGTGTAAACATTGGACAAACTGAGCTGAGAAATCCCTTCATGTTCTTCTACTGTTACCTACTACTTACCTTCCTTTAAATACTGAGAGAAACATCAGAACCCTGTATAAAACTTGAGTTTCTGTTGCTCATCTAGCTCCTGGATCACTCTATACTCTGTATCTCCAGGATGTGCTCCAGTTTTAAACTTTTTGTTCATGAGTTTTTCCCAGTAATGACTCCAATTTGCATCAGTCTGCTCTATAACCAAACACACTGACCTAGTACAACAAAAGTTAACAATGTCAGATACCGAGGACATAGTACCAGTCATTAAACAAGTCAATGCACTACTGCCTCAACCTGTCTATGTTGTTTGTGTTTATAGTGTGTATATATTGTTTGTTTTTGTATGAGTAAGCAGATTGTGAGCATTGTATAATAGTAGTATAAAGGTGGCGTTTTTGCGCGTGCATGTGTGACGTCACACGCACGCGCAAACCTGCCATGTAATTTGGGGGATATGAGCGTGCGTGATGACGTCGCGGACGCGCGTCGTTACTCGCGGTCGCCATCTAGTGGCCGAATATGTTAGTGCATCTAATCGTCGAAGCGGCGCGCGCATACCGCGAGCGTGATGACGTAACGGCCGCACGTCGGCACCCCGCGAGCGCCATCTGGCGGCCGAATATGTTAGTGCATCTAATCGTCGAAGCTGCGCACGCATCTAGCGGATGTGATGACGTCGGTAGCGCGGTCGTCATGGTGTACGTGGGGGTGAGGCATCATTAACATTTTTTTAAAAAGGTGTTAATACGTCTGATAGACCAATGGTTCGCTGTTAAGAATGGGTTTGCTATTGGTTTGATTTTAAAAACGCCCTACAGGGTGGGGTTTGTGGTGTTTAAAACCCCTTGTTTCAAGGCTGACTGCTCACTTTTTTTATCCTCCATTTTTAGCTAGTCTGTTAGCTAGCTTGCTACCTCGTTTTCTCAGACTTCCTCAACAAAAAAACCCTCTGGAGTTTTTCGCTTTTTAATTCTTTTTTCGGGAAAAGCAAAGAGGAATCGTTTTTCAGCCATGGCTTTCCCCACATTTGGACAACAATATGGATCATCTTTTTGTTGAAGAAGGTGAGACATCTAGAACAGGAGCCACTACATTTGGTTTGAGCATTGCCCCCCGAAAAGAGTTATGGGGATGCGGTGAGACTAATACTGGAACAACATGCAGTTTGAGTCAGGCTCCCAGAAAGAAGCGATTCCGTTCGGAGATCTTTCCTACAAGCATGACTGAATCGTGTACATCTGATCTGGAATATGTCGGTGTCAATGGATACCGTTATTCAATTCAATACAGTGCAGGATACGTGACATTAGCTGTTTACACTAGTGTTGCTGTGGAGCTATCTAGCAAAGCCAAAACAGCCTGTACAATTTCTGTGAAAGACTGGGGCCTTTTTCGTGATGTTGTCTCTCCGGACCTTGATAATCCTGGCTTACCTGAGCTGGTGTATGTGTCGCAATGGGACAGTCGTGATGGCTCCAGTATCTATCGTGTGGAAGCAGACCGTTTCACTAGACCTACAGAGGATTTTATTTTCCTTAGCGTATGCAGTGAAAGGGAGAAGTTAGTTGCTACCCGTGGTCATGAAGAATGGAAGTTAAAACCGTATCCTGTATCTAACGAGGAATACAACAAATGGTTTAAAAAATGTGTTCTTTATACAATGGTGTGACTGGGAGATTTTGAAGAAACAGTTTGACACCATCGACTATGTCATCAGAAGAGACAAAATAAGGAGTTCTTATGAGAACATGAGAAAAAGATTGATATTTGGGGACTCTGACCAACAGTCTCTACCACTCCCACGGAACCTATACAGACCTAAAATCATCAGACACAAAGACTAGCAAAACGGTGGGTCTAATTTGTATATGCTAGTTATTTGCCAAAATAGTTAAAATGCTTTTTTTTTTTTTCTTGCTACTGTGATTGTAATGTGTTAACAGGGTAAAAATATTGGGAATTGTTTATGTGTAATGTATAACCATATCAGGGAGCGATACCACGTATCGCATTTATCTGGTATTATAGACCAAGCCATTGCTAATAATGTGAACGATGTTGAAAAATACCAATGTAAGAGTGTTGATGTAGATCGTACAGCCGTGAGTAGGTTAGAAAAACTGATGGTGATTGTAAGAAGACAACATACCACACCTCCTTGGGAGGGTCTGTTGCAGATGTTATTATCAATGTTGATGACACGTGAGAGTATAGTGGAAACATTTTGTGATGTCATAGCCAATATTACACGCAATTTCAAGATGCTGAAGGTTTATCACCTACTTACTATGTATACAATGCTTGTAGATACAGTGAGTTTGTATGTGCAAGAAAAACGGTATACTGATGTCTTACAGGATTTGCAAAAACTGCATATTTTCATAATCAGTAAAAGCAATGTATCCGTATTAGCCAATATGCTATCTATGATAGAATAGTTTTCACTGTCTTCATAACGGTCATATGTATGAATGTGTGTGTGTGTGTTTTTGTAAAAATAAAAAAGAATCACATAACTCTAATGTGTTCACTTGTGTTTTAAATGAATCATGGAGAAGGTTATGCACAAAATATACTATGATCCGTCCCACCCAGGAGGGTTAGGAGGTGTAAACAGGCTTCGTGATTCCGTCAAAGAATCTACCGGCTTGTCTCCAACTATCCCCACAGTTAAAAAGTTTCTGCTGAGGCAGGATGCGTATACACTGCACGCACCTGCATTGAAACACTTCCCAAGAAACAGAGTGATTGTCAATGGTATCGATAAGCAATTTCAGGCTGATTTGGTCGATATGTCTGAATATTCAACGGAAAACGATAATGTGCAATATTTATTGACATGTATCGATGTGTTTTCTAAATATGCCTGGGTAATATGTCTTAAAAACAAATCAGGTCCTATTGTGACAAGTGCCTTTAAGGAAATATTGGAACAAGGACGCGTACCCCAGAAGCTTCAAACAGACGCTGGAAAAGAATTTTATAATAAGGTTTTTCAAAAATTGCTGACACAATATAAAATTCACCATTTTTCCACATCGAACGAAACAAAAGCAAGTGTTGTTGAACGTTTCAATAGGACTTTCAAAACCAGAATGTGGAGATATTTAACTGCTGTTAACTCGCGCCGATATATTGACGTAGTACAAGATATGGTTGCTGCTTACAACTCTGCATACCATAGGTCAATAAAAATGGCCCCGTCCTCCGTTTGTAAAGACAATGAGAAAACTGTCTTTAACACTCTGTACAAACTGAAACCACATGGAACAGTGCTGTTTAAATTCCAGATGGGGGGACACCGTTAGGATATCAAAGCACAGAGGAGTGTTTCGTAAAGGTTACAAACAAACGTTTACAGACGAGTTTTTTACAATATCAAAACGTATAGGTAGAACTCCTCCTGTTTATATACTGAAAGACAATAGCGGTGAGCCGGTGACAGGTACCTTTTACGAAGCAGAGTTACAGGCTGTAATTGTAGACAAAAACAAAGTTTTTAAAATTGAGAAAGTGTTGGCTCAAAAGAAAACAGGACGTAAAAAGCTTGTACTTGTGAAATGGCTTGGATGGGCGGACAAATTCAATTCATGGATCTCTGAAAAAGACATAGTTGATGTAAGATAAAAGAGCGGGGACAGTCTTGTAATATTAGTCATTGTGGTTTGTTAGCTAAAGGTGTTGGAGCTATGAATAAGAACGGATTTTTTGTTACGCTACCTAGTAATGCCTCACAATTAGTTTATCCAAATAATAAAATTTGGCAATTCAGAACAAAACTGGCTAAACCTATCATATTACAAGTGCCGTATGAAGTTGGTCTTTCATCGACACGAAAACGAAAATGTTCAACAAGCTAAGGCTAACAGTTGGTTCTTATAATACGATCGACAGCATTGTTAAAGAATATAATATGAAATGCACGGCTAGTGTAAACAGCTAATGTCACGTATCCTGCACTGTATTGAATTGAATAACGGTATCCATTGACACCGACATATTCCAGATCAGATGTACACGATTCAGTCATGCTTGTAGGAAAGATCTCCGAACGGAATCGCTTCTTTCTGGGAGCCTGACTCAAACTGCATGTTGTTCCAGTATTAGTCTCACCGCATCCCCATAACTCTTTTCGGGGGGCAATGCTCAAACCAAATGTAGTGGCTCCTGTTCTAGATGTCTCACCTTCTTCAACAAAAGATGATCCATATTGTTGTCCAAATGTGGGGAAAGCCATGGCTGAAAAACGATTCCTCTTTGCTTTTCCCGAAAAAAGAATTAAAAAGCGAAAACTCCAGAGGGTTTTTTGTTGAGGAAGTCTGAGAAAACGAGGTAGCAAGCTAGCTAACAGACTAGCTAAAAATGGAGGATAAAAAAGTGAGCAGTCAGCCTTGAAACAAGGGGTTTTAAACACCACAAACCCCACCCTGTAGGGCGTTTTTAAAATCAAACCAATAGCAAACCCATTCTTAACAGCGAACCATTGGTCTATCAGACGTATTAACACCTTTTTAAAAAAATGTTAATGATGCCTCACCCCCACGTACACCATGACGACCGCGCTACCGACGTCATCACATCCGCTAGATGCGTGCGCAGCTTCGACGATTAGATGCACTAACATATTCGGCCACATGATGGCGACCGCGGGGTGCCGACGTGCGGCCGTGACGTCATCACGCTCGCGGTATGCGCGCGCAGCTTCGACGATTAGATGCACTAACATATTCGGCCACTAGATGGCGACCGCGAGTAACGACGCGCGTCCGCGACGTCATCACGCACGCTCATATCCCCAAATTACATGGCAGGTTTGCGCGTGCGTGTGACGTCACACATGCACGCGCAAAAACGCCACCTATATACTACTTATAATCCAAAGCAAAATTCCTCGTATGTGTCCTCATACCTGGCAAATAAAGCTGATTCTGATTCTGATTATTTGGTTAATCATGATGTGTGTTACAGTGGTGGGATTTACAAGTAGAACTCTAACTTAAAAATTAACTTACCTTGTCACACATATGCAGGGCAAGAACCAAAGCTATAAAGCCAGTGGAGGGGTAATAACTAGCCAAATGTCATAAACATACCTCATAAAAGCTGGATTAAGGACCATCACCTGTTGTGAATCAGAATAAAGCTTTGAATCTATTTTTATGAACCATGACCTTTACAGCTCAAAAAGTTTATTGTTAAATTCATTCAAAATAATACTCACCAAATCCTTGCTAGCTTTGATTTTTGATTTTACAAAATGGTCTGTTGAAACAAACATGAAATGTTACACTTAATATCATTACGGCCTGAGCGCCTCTTGAAACTGATGGAAGTATTATTATTTTTATTATACCGAATGAATTGCCTTTTTGAGGGCCTCAACACACCCAAAAACTAACCAAGATTTGCTTCCGCATCAGGCCTAGTGCAAATGTATTTCCAGGGTTTTGTGAATAGGCGCACATAAATGCCCCCCCGTCTATATCCACGACGTTCCACTTCCGGAATTCCTCCGGTGCTGCAGGAAATTCCGTCGGACGCATGTCTTTTCGCCAATGTCCGTTTCCTTCCGCTTTCTTTGTGTTCTAATTTTATATTCCGGTGGATTTATGAGGACTATGGTAAACTGCTCCTCAGTTCTTTGCAGGGTAAATCCAGACAGCCAGCTAGACTATCTGTCCAATCAGAGTTTTCTCTTGCACGATTGACGATTGTGATTGGTTTAAAGAAATGCCAATAAACTGTTGTTTTTTTTCATTCCAATCCCGGATTGCTGTGTAGACTAGCCAGACCCTCCTCCGCAGCACTGTGGAGAAAGGTCTGCGAGACTAGCACCGCCCTAACAGTTTTCAAAGTTGAAGCCCCCTCAAATGAAAATTAAAAACTTGAGTATTCGTTGAATGATGTGGGTGTGGCGGCCATTTTAAGTGTTTAGCTATGAATAAGAAACAAGAAATGTCTTTGTCAAGGTGTCTTATAAAGTAATGCTGGAGTATTGTGCTATTTTTTAATAATGCTGAATGCACTAGACCACTAGCGGCGCCAGGATTTTGATTTTAGGTGGGCCTCCAGAAAACTGGATGGGCCAGTTAAAATAAGCAACAAAAAAAAAACCTGACCTAACGGTAGCCTAACTGTTAGCCTACATGCCTTGCTGGTGTGATGGGGTGGCTACGGGAGGACTTGATGGGGAGAGGGCAGCCAAGCAGGATGGTAACTCGTCACTTGTAACCGCGTTACTTAAAATGGCAGTTTCCTCCTCCTGTTCCTCGGAGCGTTTCTTCCTGAATTTAAATTAAAACAAGCTGCTTTGCTTTGCGTTTCATACTAGCTAGCTAATAGCTACAGTCTGTGTCTGTCTCATTGAGCTTGCTTGAAAAGCTTTCACGCAAACGTCATTCATTTCATTGGATCACTTGCTGGTGAAGATGCAGCCTGTGTGGGCAGGCTTAATAGTCCACACGTGGGGTAGAAGCCGCTGATTGGCTGAGAAGCTTTCACTCAAAGCTTTCCTCGGGCTGCTTATTGGATGAACTGCTAGAATGAAAATCACTCACTACTCACTCCACAATCTACTGATCGCTATTTCCAACACCGATGTTTGTATATGTTGCTGGGGTTCTCTCCCCATTTATTTTTCTTCTCTTCTCTCTCTAGCAGAGGCTTGTTCTGCGCCAGGGACGTCGTTAGGCCTATTTTAGGGGGGCTGAAGCTACCCCAAAATGTTCCTAAGGCCCCCTAAATAATAAGAACAACAATTCGATTTATCCTCATTCATATTTAGATGCAATAAATGATATATCCAGCTACAATAAACAAAGCCGAAAAGTCGGAAGTGAGACAGAAGTAGGCTACAAAGTCGTTGTGCTATCAAGATGATGCACCGCACCGAATAGACGCACTGGAGGTGCTGCAGCCCCCTTGTTGGCAAACTGCGATCAAACCTGGATTACCCAATGGGCATTAATCATTATGGTGATAATTATCCAATCAGAATAAAATAAAAGTTGTTTACAAAAAATGAAGTCTAGTGATTGTGTGTTTTATAAGTCAGTATGATGACTGGCCGCATGCACTGTGTAGATTGGCTAATGATAAAGGTGGGTGGGCATAGAGCAGGTTGTTTACATCATACTGATTCAAGATCAGCTTTCTAAGAACGAGTTGAGATTGAAAGAGTGGAATTAATTAGTAACTGATCCCCGGTCAGATTGGGTTGTATCAGCGAGTGAAAGTGTGGAAAAGAGAGAGAAAGAAGCGGCTGCTATAAAAATGTCCCGCGAATAAAAAACAGAACAAGGTAATAGCAACTCAGGTACTATCATCTCTGAAGACCCTGCACTACGGGGACCGATTACAGAGACCGTCCGTGAGGAAGTTATACCCAAAGGGATATTAGCCTTTCAGAATCAGGGCAACTAAATATCCAGCATCTCGGAGGGGGACGAGGCTAGCGGCAGAAAGACCCGCTCTCTCACTAACGAGGCTGACCCGACACCTTCACAACGGTGAAACGGTACCACGGGAGTGGATTCTATATTCACTGTCCACCGGACTCATTTATTGCGTTGCCTGTAAAGTGCTACCAACACACAGCACATGTGTAGTAGGGTTTAGCGAGCTGCTGAGGGAGCTTGACTTTGAGGATTTGATCTGCGACTTTGCAAAGAAAAAGACAAGAAATTAGAACTTCTAAAGGTAAGAGCTATTATGCTATCTGTAAATTGAGTAGGCTAATATAATCTTTTGTGACAGTGTGACCAGATAATGTACATATTTAGTTTAGTTTATTGAAAAGCCATGCATATCAGACGTATTGCATCATAATTTTGTGATGCTGCTATAGGCATGTGTGAGACTTAGTGGTCAAGTGCAGTATATGTTGGCTTTTGCAGTTTGTGAAGTTGCCAGCTGACTAAGTGACTGTTATTTTGCAACCTGCGCTCAGCTGTGTTGTGTGATGGCATTGTTGTATCTTCAGTCAATCACGTTTCAGAATTACTATTGTGCTTTCTGCTTGGGTGCTTTTTATTGAATACTATATTGCCATAGTCTTGAGCCATACAATGCTTTGGTATGATATAATTCATTGTAACATTGTCTTGTGATGGGTGAGTCAGATGGCAGTACTTGGTTTATTGAACTGGAAAGGCAAACTTCTTTTTTGATTATTTTTTATTTAATAGTAACAGTGGATAGACAGGAAAGGGGGAGAAAAAGAGAGGGAATGACAAGCAGCAAAGGGGCGCAGGTCGGATTCAAATCCGGGCCGCGCAGCCTAGCCTACATGGGGACATCGCTCTTACTGGGGGGGTTAGAGGCCACCCCAATTCATTCATGTTTTGACCAGTAGTTATTTGGCATGTTATTTATGTATGCCTATTATAAAGAAACAAATAGGCTAATCTGTAACTTTAGAATTTTTCACATACTTCGCTGTTCTGAGTTTGCGGTGCAGTACGCATGTAGTCTACTACTGTGTAGTAGACTACATGTTATCCCACAGATACACATGTGAAAATTAAATGAAAGCAGTCCTACATACAGTAGGCCTACATACAGTATATACAGTAATCATTACTCCAAATATTCCTTCCGCCATCAGGTTATTGTATTTAGACAGTAGCCACTTTAAATAGGATCCGTATTAATATCTTACATGATAAAGTATGCAGTGATGCCTATTCTTTTTCTTGTACTGCTATTTTTCATATTTGTTTAACTTACCAACTTATTAGCTGTTTGGCCTCTGTCAGTTTTTGAACATTTTGGATGTTGTTTCATGTGACCACTTTGCATTTCGAAGTCAGGAAATTAGCATTAGGGTTTAGTTTTATCTTAAAGGATAAGACAGAAGGAACAGAGTAGAAATGGACGAAGAGGATATGTCTGTCACTTTTGACTTGTTAACATATTGGTTTCTTGACTGGTGGTTTACATATGTGTAGCTCTAATACAGTAACGAAAGATGTGAGTGCAAAGATTTTGCAAACGCAAGTTACACATACCCTGGGGGGCAAGCCCCCCCTGTCTTTCAATCCTAGTGACGTCCCTGTTCTGCGCTGTCCTTCTGGATAACTGATCGACTCATTATAAAACATTTGGCTTGTCAGCAGAATTCTGGGTGCATATATTCTATCTCATTCAGTCTGCCAGCAACACCTGAGGATGATCACATAGTCCATAAAAATGTTACTCACCCTCCATTAAATGCTGTGGTGAGGGCCCCTGTGAGCCAGTCAAAATCAACTCTCTTAAATGGAGCCAGCACAAGATGAGTGGTGTTGTCTAAATCCACAGAACTCTCTGGATACATGATACGATGAGTTGTTCTGGTCCCAACATCTGCTTCATAGCCTTTGATTCGACCAGCGTTCACTCTAAATAGTGCAGAGGGATATATTTCACATGTCAGTGTCCTTGGCAGAAATTAGGGCTGCAGCTATCGATTATTTTAGTAATCAAGTATTCTACCGATTATTCCATCGATTAATCGAGTAATCGGATAAGAAATACTTAGTAAGAACTACTTAGTAAACAGCAAAAGTAAATATTTATTATTGCTGTTTACTAAAAAAAAGGAACATTTTTTATTTTTTATTTTTTCTGTTCACTGACCAGAAGGTAAATTTGACGGTGCAAATTTATAGAAGCCTAATACACAGTGAGGAGAAAGAATAAAGAATGCAGACATCACCGGTATGATGACATCATTCACTTACATATTAAGTGTCCATGGAGGAGCCGGTTTGTCTCCAGCGGCAGCTAAGTTTCCAAAGATTAGTGGGTGAGGCTATTTGCACCCCTGGTAAAATTAGAAGTGCATGCTATCTGTACCCTGGTGCAATTAGAAGTGCTATTCGTACACTGATGCAATTAGAAATGAATGCTATTCGTACCCGCCGGTGCACACAGCAATGTGTTCTCTTAATACCCCGTCTGGTACAAATATCAATGTATGCTATTTGCACCCCTGTGCATTTACAGTACATTGGCATATATTTACACACGTATATTTATCCATACTACTCATGTGTTACACCTTTTTGGAATATTATCGCCCTGACATTCTTATCCTAACCATAACCAATCCCACTCCTCTTGCCTAAACCTAACCAACCCAACCAGAGCAGGCATATTCATGAGTCTTCCCCTTCCACCCTGCAAAAACAAATTTTGCGGGCCCTGACTTGCGCAATTGCATGCAAATGATCTAATCCAAAATGAAAAAAACAAGCTCACCTCACCAGGGAATCAAACTCCAGACTGCCAGACCAATGCTCAGTGCTCTAACCACTCACCTAGCAGTTCTTACAGCATGTTTAACACTTGGTGTCTTCAAGCCTCAGTGGAGTGGAAACCGGACTGGAACTGTTCCTACAGGTTGTTGTGGGATAGGTGAGAATGGAGTTGAGAGGCAACTGTTTTGCAAGGATTTTGGAGAAGTTTTGAAGGATGTAAGAACAGTTCCCGTGGTGAGAGAGGAGTGGATGATAGCATAAATGAGGGGGATCAGGGAGGGAAGGCAGGCTTTGACAAGTTGTGTGGGGTGGGGGTCAAGTTGACAGGTCGATGGCTTGGATTTCCGGGTGAGTTCTGTGATTTCTGAAATAGCGGGGAGCTGGAAGGAGAATTAGTGTGTTGATGGGGGAAAGTTGGCTGAAATGTTGAGGTGAGGGATTGGTCCAAGGTGCTGGAGGATGTTCTTGATTTTTTAAGTGAAGGAGGACATAATAGAGTTGCAGAAGGGAGAAAGTCCTGGTTTGGGTGATAATGTTAAGTAGGGAAAACAGTGTCTTGGAGTTTCCTTTATTGGCAGTGATTATACTGGAGTAGTAGTGGGTTTTATTGCTTGCAATGGTTTCCTTGTAATGTAAGATGTGGTTATTGTACATTTCTTCGTGAATAGTGAGACCAGTTTTTCTATGGAGACGTTCAAGTTGCCGACCTTTGGCCTTCATGAGACTAAGATCGGGGGTGAACCAAAGGGCGGGGATGGAAAAAGAAACAGATCTGGTTTTCAATGGAGCAAGGGAATTAAGAATATTAAGGAGTCCAGTGTTTTAGTGAGAGACCAGGTCATCGGGGGGTGGATAGGTTGTGAGTGTCAGGGAGGCAGGAGGACAGATGTAAACAAACCCAATAGGAGTGGATTCATTTAGCTGGGAAAAGTTGTTGGGCTGTTGCCATGTCTCAGTCAAACAAAGAAAGTCTAGCTTACAATCGCAGATGAAGTCCTGGATGATATGTCCCTTGCCTGATGTCAGGAATATGATTTAATTTATTGCCAATTGCAATTGGTCACTACAACCTAATTTACAAGAAATATTAATAAAATAAAAAAGGACATGAAATAAATTACAGGCTTAAACTCAATAAATAAAATTATGATAATAAAAGGAACAAAATATTAAGACTTATGATTACATAAAAAGGCAGGTGATTTGAATTATAAAAAACGAAGAAGTGTTCAAAAAGATGGTAAATCATTTAAATAGCTGCCAGTCCGGAGGTTAGATGTCCACTGGGTACAACTTTTCTTTTTAGTTTTCTTTTATAAACAGATAGGGAGGATGAGCTGCATGTCAGGTGTATGTACTTATTCCATTGCAAAACAACTCTGTATTTTATAAAGTGCTGCTGTCTGGTGGTACGAGAAGGAGGAAGGTAGGACATAGCAGTGCGTAGCAGGACATAGGGCACTACAGATCGTAGCAGGGTGTAGCAGGGTATAGAAGGGCGCAGAGCAGGACCATGGCAACAGCTGCAACCATGATTTAGGTGCCACCCTAATCCAAGGAAAACTGCTGGTCGAAAAAAACAAAAGGACTCATGGGAATAAGCTCCACAGAGCTAAGTTATTAAAAATCATTTCTGGGACATGGATGCACACAGATGGAAAGAGAGAGAAGAGAGGAGCTCAGTGCTGTCAAAGGAAGTCCCCTGGCAGTCTAAAACTATAGCAGCATAATTAAGAGCTGGTCCAAGGCAAACCTGGGCCAGTTCTATAAGGGTTGGTAGATGAATCTGACGACTATAAAGAGAAGCTGAGAAGAGAAGGGGTGCCGTGTCTGTGACTATACACCCTCCCCCGTCGGTCGAGGTGAACGCTGCAACTCCTCACTCCCTAATTATTATCTTTATCAAAGAGGAGAGTTTTAAGTTTACTCTTAAATGTGGTGACGGTGTCTGCCTCCCATACCCAGAATGGGAGCTGGTTCCACAGGAGATGAGTCTGATAGCTGAAGGCTCTGGCAGGAAGCCAATGCAGAGAAGCTAATACAGGAGAAATATGATCTCTTTTCCTAGTTCTTGTCAGAACACGCGCTGAAGCATTCTGGATAAGCTGGAGAGTCTTAAGGGACTTATTTAAGCAACCTGATAGTAAGGAATTACAATAATCCAGTCTGGAAGTAACAAATGCATGGACTAGTTTTTCAGCATTGTTTTGAGACAGGATGTGCCTAATTTTGACAATATTATGAAGGTGAAAAAAAGGCTGTTCTTGAGGTTTCTTGAGCAATAAATCCAAACTCTTACATCCAAGATTTATCCACTTGATGTCCATAATTTATACATTTTTTGGTCATTGCTGCCGCTGGCTTCGATGCTAGTGTCCACCTTGTCAATTCCTATGATGCTTTGCGAGATCTTGTTGACGTTTTGTCAACCAACGGAAGGCAGGTCCGTCACACATAACGCCAAGGCATACAAAGGAGAAGTCAGAATAGTAAGATTTGACCAAAGATTGTCTATTACTGTTCTAAACCATTCTATAGAGAAGAATGGCATCATTGTTTTGATTATTGCCATAAGTATTTTGAAAAATGTAGATATGTTGTCAACTGTATAAGTTATAATGTTTATTTTTTTCACAGTTTGACTCCTAATACATATAAGAAGTGTTTTAGACAGGAGATTGGCTTAACTTTTATTGCTCTGTGTGTCATATCAATACATATCTGAGATTCATCTTCTGTTTTATTTATTTATTGGTCCTACAACCTTTTTTAACATTCAAGTGACCTTACTGCAGCACAAATATTCTAGTAGCCCAGTTTTTCCTGAAATAAATATATTGTACAACATAGATTGACTGTGGACAACAGGGTTGATGTTTAACAAGCTTTTTTAGAAAATAAAAACCAGACGGACTAGAGGTTGTCAAAAATCCTTTAGGGCTCAGGATGATAATGAGGTTTGGGGGTGTTTAGGGCCCAGCACAATAAGCTTGGTTTTGTCTGAGTTAAACATCAGAAAATTGTAGGTCATCCATGATTTTATATCTTTAATACATGCTTGAAGTTTAGCTAACCGACTGGTTTCATCTGGCTTGATTGATAGGTATAATTGGGTGTCATCCACATAACCGTGAAAGTTAATTAAGTGTTTCCTAATAATATTGCCTAGAGGAAGCATATACTGTATAAGGTGAATAGAATTGGTCCAAGCACGGAGCCTTGTGGAATGCTATGGCTAACTTTAGTGTGCCTGGAGCATTCATCGTTAACATTAAGAAATTCAAATCGATCAAACAAATACGACTATATATTGTTGTCAGAAGTTTGATAAATATATAACGGCAGTTGTTGAGATGATTTAAATGAAGTCCGTGAGTGCTATGGCAGACATAAACTGTGAGTGACTTGAGAACAGGACTCCTGTTAACTGCATCCCGTTCTCACTCATGGCAGTAACTTTATAACACAACATTTAATAACCCACAGCTGGCACACAAGAATTTGTAACACTAATAATTGTTAATTTACAAATTTAAACTGCAGAACGGCATGGTGGGTAATATTACAGCTGCAAGCTAGACAGGAAGCATAATAGTTTGTTAAGCTGGGAGAGGCTACAGTCGCTACTGCACATTTAAAGCTTTAGTGTGTAATGTTTTGATATTAATGAACGTCCGTTACATTCAAGCCAATGCCAAATAAGTTGCTAAAAAGCTAATTAAGACTATCAGCTCCATACAACTCTCACTCTATTTCTCATTATGGCTGTGTCCAGAAGATTGAGGCGTCCGGTGTCTTTCATGCACAGAAACTCAAGTGAAGATAATTACCTCTTCTGAAGAGTCCATCATGTTTTTTTTTAATCCTCCTTGGCTACTAGGAACTGCATGGAGGAGGAGGAGGGGGCGGTGCATGGTCAAGGAAGGTTTGTATCATGTGGATGTGTCAACAGCAATTTTAAAGTTGTTGGTATGTGTAAGTTTGCATAATAAAAATAGTTTAGATTCTGTAACGGTTTCATGCATTCTCCTTCATATATTGTTATTGTTAAGGAGACAAGCAAACCCTTAATCAAAGCTTTTAGTAAAAAAAAGTATGTTTTTTTTTTAATTTATTTTTTATTTTTTATTCTATGTACTCCTGACAGAATAAGCCTTTATAAACCTGTATAAAGGCCAAGTCAAGCAAAAGAAAGAAAATATTGTGATATACCGTGAAATTTCCAGAATCTTAAAAAATGCCATGATACAAATTTTTTGACTTACCGCCCAGCACTATAGCCCACCACTGGCTTTCTGACTTTGGTTCTTGCCCTGCATGTTTGTGATGAGGTAAATTAATTTTTAAATTGGAGTTTTCCTTGTTTTTTTTAACCTTTATTTATCCAGGTATGTCGATTGAGCACAATGTCCCAGTACAACCACAGTCTGATCTGCTGGCTGGGGTTAAGGACATTGCTCAAGGGTACCTCAGTGGTGGTAATGAGGGAGACAAGCGCTGCTCTTTCACTTTCCCCACCCAGATTTTATCCTGCCAGTCTGGGGATTAAACCGACTACCTCCCAATCCCAAACTCGCTTCGCTAACCTCTAGGCCCCCACTCCCCCTGTTGATGCAAATTATAGCTGGAAAAGCAAGTAATCTTGTTTTCTTTAACGAGATTTTAAGCAGGCTGTACGTCCTCGATTTCTAACATTGTTAACTTTTGTTGTCCTAGGTCAGTGTGTTTGGTTATGGAGCAGACAATGATGGAAACTGGAGTCATTACTGGGGAAAACTCATGAACAAAAAGTTAAAAACTGGAACACAGCCTGGAAATACAGAGTATAGAGTGATCCAGGAGCTAGATGAGCAACAGAAACTCAAGTTTTATACAGGGTTCTTTAATTTATTTCATTCATATTTATGTTATTTATTTTAATTTTAATTTTATTATGTATTGACCATAATACATTTTGTATAAATGTTCTGTATTTGTCTTGTGATTTGTCTTAAATGTAATAATATTTTCACTGACAAAAATTGCCAATAAGAAATTAACGGTATCAGTATCGATATCGATGAAAATGCAAGAAAAAGTATCGGTATCGTATCGAATCCTAAAAGTGTGGTATCGCCCATCCCTTGCTTGAAGAAAAAAAAAGGGAATTCATTTTAGATGGATTATCATTTTCGTTGTTCAAGATACTACTTGTTCAACCTTATCCACCTCTGATTGGTTGGTACCCACTGCCTTCGTTTGTTGGATAGGTTAGGTTTAGGCGTGAGGAAGGAGATTGGTTAATGTTAGGGTGAGAATACCAGAGTAAGCTAATCAGAGGCAGGGTAGGGAACCCTCCTAGGAAACATAAATTCAGCTCCGTTTGTGCGTCTTCTTCTGAACTGGTTTAAATCAACAGAAAGCTGCTGGAGCTTCTGCTTCTGACCTGCCCGGAAAAACACAGCCTTCACCTCGCACACAGTGAGAGTTTACACACACCCAGCTGCAGACATTCACTCCCAGTACTATATCCACTTTCTGTGTGCTGAGCTTCAGCAAAAATTAATGAGTGCAACTTGTTTAGCCATACTAAAGCAAAATCAAGATACCATGACACTTCTAACAAACATTATCGTTGTTCGTGCCGGATTGCAATAGTGCTACATTGATGTTACATTGACCAATGAAACGACAATACACTTAACTTTTTAAATAGTGTTGGGACCAAGAGTTGGTTAAACAGCGATTTGGCTCAACTTGAGTTAACTGCAAGACAAAGGATCTTGGCCTACATGTAAATTCCAAAGCCAGTCTCACGAAACTCATACAGGCCGCCACTTCGCAACATGGAGAAAGTGCATTTAACATGAGGACGGCAAGGCAGACTGGTGGTGAGACAAGGACTGCCTCACACCTATGACCAGGTTGCGGTTTTCCCATTGGTCGTCGGTCCTTGAATGCACCACCCGCCACTAGGAGGCGGAGGGAGGATAAAAGCTGTCGGGCGGGTGTTTTCTTTGCTTTTCCATGATGACTCCGGTCGCGAAAGGAAGCACTCTAGCCCGGGTTAGCAAACTAGCATCACCTCGCTGGCCGAGTTTTGAGCTGGTACGAAATATATCGGCCTGATATACAAAGGGGATCCGAGGAAATACTCTGTCGAAGTATTCCTTCATCTGCAGCGGGCTTAATCACCCCGGATTTAAGAAAGGGATGAAAGGGGTGTTCTTTTTCTTGTTTGGTCGACCTGGAATCCATTTTTCCCTCTGCTCCGGACGAAACGGATTGTTAAGCTCTGGCCAAGAGACTTAACTGACAGACAACGCATACAGTAAGAAGGCTTACACAGTTTCTGGGCAGAATATTAGAACTAGTGCGTTTTGTTTTGTTACTAATGAGCAAAAGGGTTCGCTACCACTTGTTTGCCATTAATGTGATCTGATTTAATCATGTACATGGACCATATGTGATTATTAATCTGTGCTGTGAATATATATAACTGATCATTATATCGTTTGATTCATGTTGTGTTAAGTAGCTGGGTTAAAACCGTAATTGCTATCTGCTCACTCCTTTCATGGAGGTTAGTTACTGTCTGCGATAGAATCGCGAAAATCAGCGGTGAAGCCACTGAGCTGGCCGTTATCAATATTTCAGATCAGAGTGCTCTTTTCTTTACTCTTCTCCTCTTTCTTCTGTTACTAACACACACACGCACACGACACAGACTAGCCGCATTAGCTCCCGAGCTAACGCGGTAGGCTAAACTCACACGTGGAATCTGCAGTGAGTCTATTTTACGTTCGTAAAAGAGCTAAACAGGAACTAGCTACCAGATCGGCTAAGCGTGCCGTTGCCTAGCAACCCCGGCTTCTTCGGCCCCTGCCAGTGCACGCAGCACCACTACCGCCCTCTTGAGGCTAAATAGTTTTGTGCAGCTCACAGGAGCAGCCATCTTTGGAGTTGTTTTGGGTGTTTAGAACTACACTCCGACACCGCCCCCTCCTTTTCCACTCACTCTCTTTCACACACACACACACACACACATACACACACACACACACACACACACACACACAGACGTGTCCATGTTGCTTTTGTTTTGCTTTGTTTTTGGTTGTGATATTATAAAAAGGTATATGAGTTTATTATTGAAGAATTATTGTTTAGCTACTGATAATTGTGAAGTTAATAAATCTTATTCTGCTTAATTAGCAGTTGCTTGTGATTATTTGTGTACTGGTTGTGACAACTGCTGGTCAATCAGGTCCGTGCTTGGATTCACCCCTTCCTTTATTTCCTTTTTAAAGGATTTACACAGAAATGAGACTGATCCACAGTTTGATAATTGGTCCCTGATTTGCAGGGTGGTGCCCCGTTTTTGATTGTTTGTCGATTTGATAAAGTTATTAATAACCATATTCATAACTTTATTAATATTGATAAAACCTCTTTGATAATTTGCCAATGATCAAATCTGTACCCTAAGGGAATCCTACAATAGTGATCAGGCTTACTTATAATTTTACTGTTTTTAACATGTTATAGATAAAATACACTACATACAGTACTAATATCCATGTTTAACTATACAGAGTAGTATTTTTTTTTTTTTTGTGAATTTCTGATTGCCCATACAGGCCCGCGCACAGCTGTGCACCTGTTAACTATGCAGATGCCACTTCTGAAGGATTATTTGCATGTGTTACTGACTGGTAGATACTATATGTGTTTTATTAAAGGGGTGATGGAATGGTTATATAGGGTATTTCACACTGTTCCTTAAGGTCTCCTAATAGGGTATGTAACATTGGTTGGGCTGAAAATGTTATGGGTCCTAATGAAGCCCTGTGAATTGGCCTTAGAATGAATGACATGTTTTGACACATGACACACACACACACACACACAGACAGCGCTGCGCACGTGCACACACACACACACACACACAGGCACACATGGACAGCACTGCACACGCACACACAGGTACACAGACAGCGCTGCACACACACACACACACACACACACACAAACACACACAAACTATCCCTTCTTTTCCTCAGCGGCAGCTGAGCTTTCACTTTCACTTTCCAAACTACAGATAGTTCCAAACTTGTCAACTAATGTTACTGTACAAAGCACTAGATAGAGTTTATCCATTCTCCAGTGTGTCGCGCACACACACCTTTGCTTTCGACACTGTGTTCCCCGAGGATCCATGTTGGAAAAAATAAAGCGCCCATTGCGAGTCCAATGCTCCGCTCCATTAAGTCCACATGTCCCGCTCCATTTCCCGACGTCTATTTCTTCTAAACACTTTTTTTCTGGGCCAGTATTCCATATCTCCTGAGAGAGCTCCAGCCAGCGCGCAGCGGGGTCTGAAGGTGTATCCGGGAAGCAAGCCAGCGATCGGGGCAGGCACTGGCCTCTCCCACGTCATACTGTGGAGCTTCTGAAGTCTGAAATAGTCGTACTAAATTTGCAATTAGCCATCAATTTTCGTAAAACGGCCCATATTTCAGCTCTACATAGTTGATTTCTCGCATAAAAACATCTCAGAAGTGAATGTAGTGATGAAATATCAGATGAACATTTTATAATATTTCTGAGATCTGCGCGACCTAGATTCACAAGACAAACTGATCCCAGATCAGTGGGCTATGTAAATGTTGGGGCGTGACAAAGATAGAGACTAGAGACAATCGAGGAGGAGCCACCGAGTTGACGTCAACTCGGTGGTTCGTTGACATTTGCCCGTTTTTAGGGGCAGTTTCGAATTGTGAGGTTTGCAGAGGAAAGAGGTGTCAATGGGATTTTGAGGTTCTATGTATGTCCTATTTACCCACCGAACTGTTGTTATTCGACTACGCCAGTAGAGAGAAAACAGACGGCCATTAAACCTACACCCACACACACACACACACAAACACACACACACACACACAGAGTTAGTTGGGGCCGTGGAGGGTTCACTTGAGATTACCAAAATCAGTGGGATTAATTCTATCGGAACCATGAATGTCTGTAGTACACAGTTTCATGCCCATTCAATAGTTGAGATATTTCGATCTGTACCAGAGTGGTGGACAGACAGACTGGCCGACAGTGCCATCTAGAGGCAAGCCACTAGCATGGCTAAAAAAAAGGTTAAACTATCTTCTAAGTCAAGCCACATCTACACATATCTTTATTTGGGGGCACAATAACTGAAGACCGGCAGGGCACAGAACTGAGGACAGCAGAGGCTCTCTCCAGAGGTTGAGCACAAGGCCGGCGATGAGGGTGGAACCCATCTGGAGGCCGGCAATGACCTTCATTGAAACCTCTCCAGAGGCGGACGTCAAAGACAAAGACGCTCTGGAGGCTGAGCAGGTCATCAAGGAGACCTGAGCCCAAAAAGTGGTTGGAAGACTGGAGACCGACCACAGGTCAGCTGGGTTGTAGCAGAGCAACTGGAGAAACATGGGGCTTCTGAGGCACAGCTAAGTCTGATTGGAGCTATAACTCAACAGAAACAATGGGCTGTTGCAGCTCAACGCGAACACTAACTATGACAATATCAACTTGATATATCTTTAACAAACACGCACACACACTGCAGGAGGGAAAACTTCCTCTTGCACTGGCTCTCAGCGCCTCCCATGCAAACATGCCACCTTTTGCAGATAAAGCAAACATGTACCCATTGTATTTTTAGGAAGAGGTGTAACAATGTCATATTGGGAAATCTTATTTCACAAGAGCTATTTTCTTCATGAAAGGAGTACATTTCTTTATCAACGTGTCCTGTGAAGTAATGCTGCAGTATTGTGCTGTTTGCACTGTTGCTGGGGTTCTCTCCTCATTTATTTCTTCTCTCTCTAGCAGAGGCTTGTTCTGGACTGTCCTTACTTCTGGATAACTGATCGATTCATTTTTTAAACATATTCTTGATGTGGTATTTGGCTTGTCATCACAATCCTGGGTGCATGAAGTATATCTCATTCAGTTTGCTAGCATTAGCTGAGGGTGTGTGACACTACGCGGACGAGAGAGAGCGAGAGAGGAAGAAATGGAGGAATTTGCTTAAAATGAAGAGACTTTTTTTTATTTTTTTAATAACATTTTGTCCTGTCTTGTACCCTGACTCCACCGCACACATCAGTGGAGTCATGATGTCTTGTCTTCCACTTATTACAGCCAGATGTAAAAGAGCAAAATATTATCATGATAGGCCTAAATTTAAACTCTTTCATCCCTCAGTCAATGGGAATATCATCAGCATTTTAACATTATCATTTTTTTTCCACATTCATTATTTATCATTTTTAAAACTCATAAAAATTCACGTGTGTGTGTGTGTGTGTGTGTGTGTGTCTCCACTGGCTGGGAACTGTGCTGAACACTGCACACATCTTTGTAATATCATCCGTGCACCTTTTTATTAAGACATACATAGAGGAACTCTGAACTGAGAACATTTGTATATTTATTGCTAAGTTCGTTTGTGTGTTGCCTAATTTAAACTTTTTATTTTTGTGTTCCGACTTGTTTCTGCCATCTAACTCTTGTTCTTGTGGAGGTTGAAAGCACGTATTGTGGTTTGCTCTGGACACAAGCTTATGTAAAATGTTTGTTCAGTTATCAAATCAGGAAATAAGGTACAGTATACTTCACCATTACACCAACCTTATTTATTCAGTGTAAACAAGAAGATATTTTGACACAGCTTTTTATCCCTAACTTTTAATCATAACTTGAGCATCCTACACTAGTTGGCTATCTATAGTGTAAACACATACTGCAATTGTATAGTGTGTCTTCCAATCATTAACACATGCAAATAATCATTCAGAAGTAGCATCTGCCTAGCAAACCCAGGAGATTGACATACACGTGCAAAAACACAAAGATTGGTATCTTAACCGTCTTAACCATGGAAAAAATGCAGCCCTTCATGGTCTTCTACTGTTACCTACTACTAACCTTCTTTTAAATGCTGAGAAAAACATCAGAACCCTGTATAAAACTTGAGTTTCTGTTGCTCATCTAGCTCCTGGATCATTCTATACTCTGTATCTCCAGGATGTGCTCCAGTTTTTAAGTTTTTGTTTCTGAGTTTTCCCCAGTAATGACTCCAGTTTCCATCACTGTCTGCTCCATAACCAAACACACTGACCTAGGACAACAAAAGTTAACAATGTTAGAAACCGAGGATGGAGTACCAGTCATTAAACAATTCATTCATTCTTTGCATCCACTTGTTAATCATTAGTGTGTTACAGTGGTGACATTTACAAGTAGAACTCTAACTTAAAAATGAACTTACCTCGTCACACATATGCAGGGCAAGAACCAAAGCCAGAAAGCCAGTGGAGGGGTAATAACCCTTCTTTTCCAGCCACCTGTCATGAACATACCTCATAAAAGCTGGATTAAGGACCATCACCTGTTGTGAATCAGAATTAGGCTTTAAACCTATTTTTATGAACCATGACCTTTACAGCCAAAATAGTTTATTGTTAAATGCATTCAAAATAATACTCACCAAATCCTTGTTAGTTTTGATTTTTGATCTTACACCCCAACGTGGTCTGTTGAAACAAACATAAAATGTCACACTTAATATCATTAGGGCCCGAGCGCCGACATCCGCCGGCCAGCGAAGGCGTTCTTGAAACTGATGGGATTATTATAATTTTTATTATACCGAAAGAATTGCCTTTTTGAGGGCCTAAACACACTCAAAAACTCACCAACATTTGCGGCAGCATCAGGCCTGGTGCAAATGTATGTATTTCAAGTGTTTTGTGAATAGGCGCGCAAAACTGGCTCGCTAGCTTCCCCCCTAGTCTATATCCACAACGTTCCACTTCAGGGATTGCTCCGGTGCCACACGAAATTCCGCCGGATGCATGACTTTTCTCCAATGTCCGTTTCCTTCTGCTTTCTCATTCAGTCTCATCCCTATTCGTCACATATTGCCGTTTGGTCTTACCAAAAGGCAATATGTGACGAATAGGGATGAGACTGTGTTGGCTTTCTTTGTGTTGTAATTTTAAACTCCGGTGGATTTTTGAGGACTATGGTTAAGTCCTCCTCAGATCTCTACAGGGTAAATCCAGACAGCTAGCTAGACTATCTGTCCAATCTGAGTTTTCTCTTGCAAGACTAAAACAACTTTTGAACATACAAGTTCCACCAAAACAAGTTCCTTCCCGAGGCTATTTTGCAGTTGCTCCGTGCGGAGCTTAGCGCCACACCGATTTTGAATGGTTTAAAGAAATGGCAATAAACCAGAGCACGTTTTTTCATTCCAATCCCAGATTACTGTGTGGACTAGACAGACCCTCCTCCACAGCACTGTGCAGGAAGGTCTGCGAGACTAGCGCCCACCCTAATTGTTTTCAAAGTTGAAGCCCACTCCAATGAAAAGTTATTAACAACTTGAGTTTTCGTTGAATGGTGTGTACGGTGAGTCTTCAGCGATGAACAAGAAACGAGAAATGTCTTTGCCAAGGTGTCTTATAAAGTAATGCTGCTGTATTGTGCTATTTTTTAATAATGCTGAATGCACTCCACAATCTACTGAACGCTATTTCCAACACTGATGTTTGTACATCTTGCTGGGGTTCTCTCCCCATTTATTTTTCTTCTTTTCTCTCTCTAGCAGAGGCTTGTTCTGCGCTGTCCTTACTTCTGGATAACTGATCGACTCATTTTAAAACATTTTCTTGGTGTGGTATTTGGCTTGTCAGCAGAATTCTGGGGGCATATATTATATCTCATTCAGTCTGCCAGTAATACCTGAGGGTGTGTGACACTATGCAGAAAAGAGAGAGAGAGAGAGAGAGAGAGAGAGGACGAAAAGGTGGAATTTCCTGAAAATGAAGAGAGAAAAATTTTTTTAAACTACATTTTAGTCTCGTCTTCTTTGTCAATGGTGGTATCGTCTCGTGTTATCATTGGATAAAAGGTGTTAACGAACACCTAGCGCCATAGTTTTTGTTTACAAAATAAACACTGCATGGGACAAATGATCACATAGTCCATAAAAATCTGACTCACCCTCCATTGAATCCTGTGGTGAGGGCCCCTGTGAGCCAGTCAAAATCAACCGTCTTAAATGGAGCCAGCACAAGATGAGTGGTGTTATCTAAATCCACAGAACTCTCTGGATACATGACACGATGAGTTGTTCTGGTCCCAACATCTGATTCATAGCCTTTGATTCGACCAGCATTCACTCTAAATAGTGCAGAGGGATATATTTCACATGTCACTGTCCTTGGCAGAAATACAGCAGGAGACTGCTTGAATTTTGACTTTTAGTTTCTTAGATTGAGGAAAAAACTTTGATGTTTTATTTAGAGATGGCCCAATACCATTTTTTGCTTACCGATACCGATTCCGATACAGAGTACTGATCCGATACCAGTGTGTCATATATTTTATTATGTTTTAACAATTGTATACTACTATCCCTGTATAGTGCAGCAGATTAGTAAAAAAATCGTTCACTTTGGTATACAAGCATGAAATTTGGCACAGATACTCTCTAAGGGCCACTATTTTGGAAAAAGGCGTTGGCCACTCAAAAATTTTATATGGCAGCCATTTTTCAAGATGGCCGCCATTGCTATTCAATGCTTATTATATAAATTATTCAAACAGTGACATAACATTTAATTTGATGCAAATACTCTCGAAAGGACATGTTAATGGAAAAGATGCTTGTCCCTCAAAAATTCAAGATGGCCACCGTTCCTGTTGAATATGAATTATTTAAATTGTTCAAGTGGTGATGCAAGTATAAAATTAGGCAGAAATACTCTTCAAGGAACACTCTTTTGGAAAAAAGTATGTGCCACTCAAAAATTCAGGATGGCGACCATTTTCAAGATGGCCATTATTTCTGTCAAATAGTCATAATGTCTGCTTTGTCTGCCTCCTCTCCTTTGACCTGTCCAGCTTAGTTAAACTTGCCAGGGATATAAAATCCCCGCTGGCATAGCTCTCAGGTTCATTGGAGTACACAAGCCTTTCCACCACAGAAGGGTGCAGTCCACAGAGAGGAAGGGCCACTGTTAGAAAAAGGAAGTGGCCAGTAAAAATTCAGGATGGAAACCATTTTTCAAGATGGCTGCCATTCCTGTCCTATGTTCATTGCCACTGTTTCCAAATAGTGATACAGAAAATATGCCACAAATACTCTGTTAAGGCCACTTTTTGGAAAATTTGGATGGCCAATAAAAAATTTAAGATGGAGACCTTTTCCAAGATGGCCGTCATTTCGGTTGTATGTACAGTGATGCACACATGCATGTTAGCAAAAATACTCTAATGGCCACACTTTTAGAAGAAGGCAATCACAAAAATTCAAGATTCCTTTGTGTCTGTCTGACGAACACAACATTTCATCCAATCAGTTGGGCTCTTGGGTGACATAGGATTTTCATTTGCCATTTTGGGGGTTTGTTGTCCGATTGACCTCAATCATAGACATAGTACACATTCAGGTATGGGATACAACTAGGTTTTGGTCACCTACACCTACCCCGATCATTCATCCAGTGCTATTTAAGTCCCGTGTACTTCTAGGTAAGCATACATGAAAAAGTCATGTATTGCCCCGCTTACTCAAGAGAAATGGCGGCCATCTTGAAAAATGGTTGCCATCTTGAATGTGAGGGACAAGCACCGTTTTCCAAAAAAACATTCTTAAGAGAGTATTTTCACAAAATGTTATGCCTACATCGCTGTTTGAACAATTGACACAATGAGCATTTGACAGAAATAGCGTCCATCTTGAAAATGAAAAAATGGCTGCCATGTTGAATTATTCCCCTTTTTCCCCAAAAGTGACCCTTAGAGAATATCTGTGCCAAATTTCATGCTTGTATACCAATTTGAACGATTCTCTTGAAATATTCCATTAATCTGCTGCACTAGTATGGATGTGATATTATTTTTATCTTTGTTGTCTGTCTGGCTCAGGTTAAACTCTTTGTGAAACATGAACAAACACAAACAATAAATGCCGTAGAACTTTCTTTTATTATCCAGTTTGACAGTACGTTTTTTTATTCCAACTCTGGGATTGCTGTGTGGACTAGTAAAGACTCCTTCCTCCGCAGCACTGTACATATCTGCTAGACTAGCCTCCTAACAGTTCAAATTGAAGCCCCTCCAATGAAAAGTTATTAAAACTTAAGTTTTCGTTGAATCTGTGTGGGCGGCGCTATTTTGAGTGTGTTTAGCATGAACAAAGAAACAAGAATGTCTTGCTAAGGTGTCTATAAAAGTGGCTGCAAAGGTGTTATTTTTAATAAGAATGCACTCACAATCTACTGATCACTATTTCAACACTGATGTTTGTACATGTTGCTATTCCTCTCTCTCGGTTTATTTTCTTTCTTTTTCTCTATAGAGGCTTGTTCTGCGCTGTCCTTACTTCTGATAACTGATCACTCATTTTAAAATACTTTGGTGTGGTATTTATTGTGCAGAATTTGGGTATATATTATATCCTCATTCAGTCTGCCAGTACACTTGAAAGTGTGCATACTCACGCAGAAAAGAGAGAGAGAGAGAGAGAGAGAGAGAGAGAGAGAGGACGGGGTGGGTGGAATTTTCCTGAAATGAAGAGAGAACGTTTTAAAAACTACATTTTGGTCTCTGCTTTTCTTTGTCGTGTGGTATCAGTCAGTTACACATTGGATAAAAGCTGTTAATCAATTACTTAGCACTAGTTTTGCTTACAAATAAACACTGTATGTAATAATGATCACATAAAACTAAGTAAAATCTGACTATTACTGACTTAAATCCTGTGGTGAGGGCCCTGCGAGCCAGTCAAAATCAACCATCCTAAATGGAGCCAGCACAAGATGAGTGGTGCTATCTAAACCAGAACTCTCTGGATACATGACACGAAGGAGTTGTTCTGTCCCAACATCTGCTTCAAAGCCTTTGATTTGACCAGCGTTCACTCTAAATAGTAAGAGGGAAGAGATGGTATGTCACTGTCCTTGGCAGAAATACATCTGGGGACTGCTTGAGTTTTATGACCCTTGAAGTTTTCTGATATTAGAAACAATTTATGTTTTTTTCCACTGACCTAACGACTGTAGACAAGACAACATCAGAAGAAACTGCTTCTTTAGCCTGGAGGACTTACCTCTAGATGACATTGTGGAAATCTATGAGGTCCATAATGTGATCTCTCTAAATTACTAGAATTCCCACCACACAAGACCTGCAGCGATCAGGGCTGATCTCTAGAACTCTGGACTGGGTGACTGTTTGAAACAGCCTTCACTCGTTACCTAGTTGCTCTTTAACTGGAAGCGCTACAGGCAAATCAAACAAATGATTGGACTATATGAATACATTGAGCGTTGTCACCGCAGGAAGATGGCTGTTGATTATATTTCATTCTGATCTGAAGTGCAGGTTGAGAGACTTTCTGCAAGCTAACAACTTACCCTCCACCAGTTGAAAGTATCCTCTGAGAGATTGTAGTTTGCTGACAAATGGTCTAACAGGATTTTGTTAACTATAAACCAATATGGATCATCTTCTCTAGATAAAATATCGCCACAAGCACAGGGGGCTTTTATTCTGAGGCAGGGAGCATGACATATATCCTCTCCAAGACACACAGATCACACACAGCAGGAAAATTAGGGTCTTCACTTTTAATTTCATCTTGGCTGTGTTACGTTCTGATTTGCAATAAATAGCCCCCATCAGACAAATATGTATAAATATACAAAAGAGAGACTACAACTATAAATTGAGGAAAATCTGATATATTGTTTATTTAAAAAGTAGTTAATAATGATACATCTTATTGTTTTCTCCTTGATTCCTGTGGGTCATATTTTCCATTCATTTATAAGCCAATATAAATAAATTGATAGTATGTTGTTTAAAGAATGTAAATAATAATAGTTAAAATTGTATTAATGTTTTTATTTTACTGGTACCTATGAGAGTAAACTGCTCTATTCCTGAAGTTACATTGAGGCAACGCCCTGACTCAGGAGGATGATGATCAACTAGCTGAATGCCATATGTATGCTGAATCCATAGTAATGTCTGTTACTGTACAGCATCTGTTGTTTGTACATGCTGTCTTACTTATTTGTTTTTACTACTGCTGCAGCATGGTTTAAGTGCCCAAGCATACCTCCTACGATGTTGACAATAAAGTAATCTGAATGTTGTGTGCTTTGTATCCATGCCAGATGAGCCCCAGATAAGTGGAACACTTTTGTGGAGGGGTGGTTTAAGCATTGGATGGTTCTGACTGACCGTGACCCGCCTCTCAATACGTTGTCTGCCCACCAGTCCTGAATCCACTTTACAAGAGTGAGGTTTACACCTATGTTTGTCGTTTCCTATCAACGTGTAGAGGGATGGTGTTGAAGAATAAGAGAAGTCTAAACAGGATGCACATGAGGAGGCAGGTGTTCTTACAGAGCCTAAATCAGGGGGTTGTGATACATCTTCACTCCTCTTCTCTCTGTAAGCAAACTGTACGTTTCTATGAACTCATTTGTATTACAATGATCCACCAAGCACTTTATAGCAACAGAAGAGGCCACTGGTCTAATTGAACTAACTGTAACTGGTTTTGGTTTCTTAGGAAGTGGTAAATTTCCACTGTTTCTTCATATCAAGTATCCTTGTCCTTATATGAGAGAAGATCTGGCCCCACTTCCTCACAGCTTACCCTGGAGAGATGTTAAAACTGAGCCACATTGGAAGAACTCATGAACAAAAAGTTCAAAACTACATACATCCTGGAGATAATGAAAATAGAATGATCCAGAGTTTAGTTGAGCAACAGAAACTCAAGTGTTACAGGGTTCTGATGTTTCTCATTTAAAGGAAGGTTAGTAGTAGGTAACTGTAGAAGACCATGAGGGGCCTCTGAGCTGCAGTCGGTCCACCAGTTTAGACAAATACCGACCGTTGAGTTTCTTTTGCATGTGTATGTAATGTCCTGAGTTTACTAGGCAAATGCTACTCAAAGAACACTTCAGTTACTTGGATCAAAGGGCCAGATTTACTGTCAAGCAGTTTGCGCTGGGTGTCTGTTTGTAGCAGGAGTTCTGTTAATAGTGCTATGCTTCCATTTATGGAATAACAAACTGAATTAATGAATTTTGGGGGCTACTCTTTCTCCGGTTATACTGTAAATTGCGCTGCAGCAAAAGCGCCATTGTGCCATGATGGCTGGGTGCAGATCAACATCTGCAAACGTTGATGTAATGACTGTCGTTGATCCTGATGTCAACATTTGTAATGCAAAGGAGTTTAACAACTGCTGAATGGGACGTGAACGCTTTATGGGAGACCTAATCATCCTTGACTTCTTCCAGTACTTGAATATTAATGGCCAGCTTGATCTGTAAACGCTAAAATGATGCTGTGTTCATCGACGCGTGATCTTCCGTGTTAACGACATTTCTCAGCCCCGCCTGTGCTCCTTTGTCTTGCTCAGATTACTGCTGCTATTTCACCCAGCATAAAGGTCTACGAGAAACCTATCGTGCCAGTTCAGACCTACTTGAAGAGGTAGAATTTCCCCTGCAATGAGGCGCGCCCTACTGACAGTCTTTGTAAATACCACAGAATATAATTAGGCGCATTTGCGCTTTATCCTCCACCTTGGGGTGGGAACTCACTTTACCGGCGACCTCTCCGAACGCATATTGAAAGCGCAACTTGTCCTTCTCGTCATGGCAGACAATCTATGATTTACCCAAGTGTGCCCTGTTTGTAAATAGCCCGCATCAGTTACGTCCGTCTTGCGATCACCAGCGCCTGGAAACAGGCAAACGGTGGCTCGAGAACGAAGCTGTATGTAAGCTGCCATGAACTAATGGATTCAACTAGAAGAGAGAAAAATAGACGTCCATTGCAAACCAACAAACAGACCCATATTAAAACCAAATACACACACACACACAAACATACACACAAATATAGAATTTCATGTATTTATTTCCTCATGGGATATTATGCCATTATATCCATAGTTTTTAACTCGATGTGCAGGGTCACTTTCTAAAAAAAAAAAACTAAAGAGATGAATTCTGTTTAATTTTTCCATCTCATATTAAAGTGTTCCTTGAGCGAAATGTCCATAGGTTGGGTAAAAACACAACACAGCATAAGAACATGTCACCTGAGGGCATTTGTGATTTTAATCTGTGGTCCCACATCACTGGGTTATGAGTCGATTTGCAAGCTCATCAAGAGTTAGCTGGGGCCTGTGGAGAATTCACTGGAGATAACCAAATCAGTGGTATGACTCTTCCAGAAACATGAATGTCTGCAGTACATTTTTAAGCCTATCTAGCTTAGTAAGGTTGAGTTAATGTGGTGGACAGACAGACTGGCTGACAGTGCTATCTGAGGCAAGCCACTTGGCATGGCTGAAAAAGCTCAAATTATCAGCCACATCTACATATCTTCCTTTTGTGGGATTATAACAACCTCTTGGTTTTTCAAGTTTGTTTGTTTATAGCTAGAACATGAATAAGTGTTTCTGAGCTGTTTGTCCACTGTTTAGACAGATACCTATCTTGTGTTTTTGCATGTATGGTAAATGTCCTGGGCTTAAAAGGCAGATACCACTTCTGAAGGATTATTAAATGCAGCCATACTAACCAGGTGATACACCATGGGCCATATTTTGAATGATCCAATCTAATCATGGATTTGCAACGAATAATTGCATTTGTAATTGTTGCATGCTCAGTGCTGCACTTCCCTGTACCATAGTCCCTGTGTGTGTACTCATACCATACATTTTACTGATTCACTGTTAAAATAACAATGAAAATGTTATTGACATGACCAGGTCAGGGTCACGACAATATTCCTAGCTAAGCCTCAAGATACCAATACGCCCAGAATGCATCCTGAACACACTTCCCTGTAAGACCAGCACTTCCATGGGCACAGATGTATTTAAGCTTATTCAAATTGACGTAAGTTGATGTATCTAAAGAAAAGACATGCCAAAGAAAAGGAGAGTGTTTATATAGGCCTACTCTATAACTAACTGTAGAATATATGATTGTTACACAACTGTGACACACCATTAATTCAGGCATTGCATCAGTGGGAATGGTAATCCCCATGCTGGTTTTTATTGGCTGTCATGGAGACGAGCTGCTTGTGAACCCTGCCAGATAGTTGCTTGTTTTGCCGATACAACCCATCGAGGCTGCAAATGGGTAATACAGCCATGAGGCTGTGGTACTATGCATGGGTTTGCAGCTAGGCACAGCCAAGAGGCGCGTAATGCGCACAGTCCAAATTGCAGACCTTCTTAGGAGGGAGCTGCAAATAAGGTATTAAGGTCAGGAGCACAGACACAGAAGAGAGAGAACGCTGAGTGCAGACAGAGGCGTGCGCTCTGTCCACATAGTCCACATTGGATAATTTTTATGACTGTAAGAACAATAAGCCTGTGTCATATTTATGGAGCCTTACATTAAAACTACAAACGGAGCAGGGTTCCTGTCATCTATTTGGGTGATTATTACTATTCACTGATGATGATGAGCCCAGATCAGTACTGGGTCAGTGGGATTAATTCACATAGCCTTCATCAGCAGCTTAGAGATTCATCCCGACTGAGAAGGCAAATATCTAGGTACATTTTGCTTATTAAGGTGATGATAATCTTGAAAACAATGATGGCATCCACAGCTTGCACTGCAATGCACCCCTGATACTGTTTGCTTATCTATGACTGCAATCCCACAGAACCCATCAGACTACAAACCCTGAGTGAGTACATGACACCCAGGAGGGCTCAGATCTGCTGTAAGGTGAGACTGAGATCACAGCCATGGGGCTGCTAACATGAAACCAGCACGTTGTTTGAATCTATTGACATGGGTTGACTGAGACGTGGTTTGCTTTTACGCTTTGTCAATACTTAAAATGTGAACCAATGGGTTTCAATGGGAAGCATATATCGGGTCAAGAACAAAATAGTAGAGAAGAAAGCCGGTAAAACGCGGTGAGGTGGGTCGGGTGGGGATGGTCAAACACTTTGTACGCTGAGACCGGATCGCGCTTCCCAGGTGGCAGTTGGTCGGTGGTGACAATAATCAACACAGGACTTTCATGACCGAGACTGATCTGCAGGGTACCTTGTCCCGTGTTGTAGTTCCTGTCTAAGCGCGGTCCCGCGTGGTGACGTTCCTTTCCTTGCTCTTTTTTTCCTAACCCCAAATCAGCTCCCGCGATGCCAGGCGCCATTTCCGTGTCCCGCGAGTGGCGCCTGCTCCAGCGGCCGGGCGTAGGGCGCCCATTTCGAATGCTTGCAGCTGCCTGCGCTATATTGTTTTGGCTGCGTGTCACACTTCTCGATCGCAGTGTCGCCCGCTGCTGTTTTGCCGCGTGTGGCGCTCATTTCATTTCCACAACATAGGACTACCAAGAGAGCGCTCCCGGCGCCTTTTCCTGCTGCTATGGAGCGACTTGGCCGCCCCGGCCCTTCCTTAGAAATAACGAAGTAGTTATACGAAAAAAACGAGAAATGGCCTCCGTGAATACTATGTGTGAATTTTTTTAAAACTGTATACTTGGGAACACTACTGCATCACTCACCGCGACTTCAAAAACAGCCACTGAGTTGCGCCGACGATCTCTGCGTGTGTGCGAGTGTGTGTGTTTGTGTTTGGAGCATCAGTCACAGCCAATTTTCAGAGAGGACTGATAAGCTTCATGCTTGCGCGCTCAGGTACCGAAATTTCACATTTAACGTAGAAAACGGGGCAAATTTGCTGGCTACACCTACAAATTTTGAGCCGTGAAATGCGCCCATTTGGTCGCAGTCTGAGCCTCCTGGAAAAGGTTATCCGTACTCCACAAATACATGTATAAGTCCACAACATGCGTAGGGCCTACTCCTACATTACAAGTAAAGAGATGTAGGTAAGAGTACAAGTAAGGGCCTAATGTGATAATAAAGTAAATCAAGAAATTCTAGCTTTCAACTGGGACTAGCCGATATTGGTAGTGTAACTGACTGCTCAGCAAATGCACAATCAGTGTAAGTTTATTCTGGTTTGTTTGATGCAGACGATTGATCACTATGCAGAACACAGCAAATGTGTTCCTACATGATGCACCTTAAACTATCTGGTAGAACTTCTCCCACAAAGAGTATCTGATTATGTTTTCAGCCACCTTCATGACATTGTGGAAGGACTTCTGGCCTGTGGAAGGCGAGTTCACAGCTAGGTTTTCATCTACTTCACTTCATAAGAAAACAGTCCAGATCCTATCTTTTTAGATTAGTTGTTTGTTTTGGTTCAATTGAAACCAAGAGTAGTGTGATTCTATGAGGCAGCTATTGTAACGGATGCTTTTCTGATTTAACTTAAAGCATATAAAAGTAATAAACTACATCTGAGTTGTTCCTCTCCTTCATTAGCCTAATCAAACTCAATACACACACTATCACTTAAATAAGTTGGCATACATTGTTTGGTTTAGCTACAAATGTAGATAAATAGCATCAGAATATAACCACCAGACTATGACACACATCATATATTCCACAAGATTTCAAATGCATACATTCAAGATATATTTTATTGGTGGAAATAATCCAATGCCTATCATGAAATTAACACTTTTGTTCTACTTCACCTTCCCAAACCAAGAGACCCTTTCAGGACATAAAATAAGTCTTCTGAACTCCTCTTCTTCTGTAAACCCTCCGAGAGAAGGTTACATGGCTATGAATAAGGAATGTGGGCAGTCCCATCCTGATTATAGAAACTGCTGCACTTCTGGTAGAACCAAGAGGGAAGGACCTGCCCCTGTCACAAACACCAGCAACCTTTCTGACAGCCACTCATCTCATCTTCTGCTGAGAACACACAGTACAATCATATGGTTGTTATAAAGGAACCAATTATAGTTGTATGCAAAACTTTGAAGAGAATGTACATTTAGTATTCAGTGGTGTCCAAGGTGTGAGAGAGACCCATACATAGTAATTTTTGAGAGTATCTATCTATCAAGATCATAATTTTCCAATGGCAGAAAACAATAATAGCTGAACGGTAACACTAATGTACTGTTTACAAACAGCTAGTACTGCACAGACCTGAGCTGACATCAGCCAGCACTGGGAGATATTGTAAGAGGTTCCTGGATGTCATTCCCAGAGTTTCAGTTGAGTTTGTGAACAGTGGAGGAACTCTTCCAGTTCATCACAATATCTCCTACATCTGGCCATGAATTCATCCCGGCAATGAACTGTTGGACAAGACACACCCTCACACTGATACACTGCCAATATTTACATCAATAACACGCATTCTAGTAATAGTCTAAATAGTAAGACAAAGGTCAATATAACCAAATATTCACTGGTTAATATTCAGTAACTACTACAATCCTCTATACTACTAAAAATAACAGATTCATGAAATGTTTGGTCTTAAGCACCGCGTCAAACTAGTTATGTAAGTGTGCTTACTGGAGCGATCTCATGCAACTCCAGACCAATAAACAGACTCCGTCACACCAGTCTTAAGGGGCACATGAAATATATAAAGAATTATTATTAGCTGACAGGTATATATTTAAAATAATCATATACTCTTGTTATACCATATTCCGCACGTAATCATCACAAGTGTAAACATAACCAACAGCAATATGACCATGTGTAGCCTATATAGCCTGCTGCGAACACATTACATAGAAGCAAATGTTATGAATATCCATAAAACACTCTGACTATAGGCCAACATATTAGATGTAACACCAGAAGCATCTCTCAAACATTGCATTTTAAAGCAGCCAACAGAAGGATATGCACTGCTATGCATGTGCCATGAGACACACACGCAGGCACAGACATGATTCTTTGAAACCTACCGGTACTTTGAGTGGAGGCCTGCTCCTGCTTCCAGTCTTCCTCCTGTCATTTCGAAGCTGTCATGCTTATTTAAGCCTCTTGTCTGGCAAACTTTAATGAAGAAGGTCACGCCCAATGATATACAGATGTGAATTTCCTTCCACCGAGTAGCTCATACGTAAGCCAGTCCCTGTTCAAATACTCAGCTAGAGGAAATGACGTAACCAAACATTTTGACTGGATATTTCTTCAACACAACCTGTTTGGGCTTTGGTCCGTCACGACCTCTGATTCCAACAGTGTTAGTTAGTGGCACCCAAATGCTGCCCCAGTCGCAGCCAGTTGCACTTGACCTATGCAGTCCTGCTGGCCCAGGGTCGGGCCTCCACGGAGCTACTGATGGCCACAGCTGCTAGCATCAGCTGCCTCAGACTGTCGCCCAGGGCTCCCTTCTCCAACGACCACATGCGTAGGCGCGGTACTCGTGCATCCAATTTGGCAGAGGAGAATGTTGGTGGGCTTTTGGGTCCAGTCACAAATATTCCATGGACGATCTGACGCGAAAGTAAAAGCCACGGTGAAAACTCATCCAGCTTTCATGCGGTAACTGTTGAGTTGGACGAGGGCTACGCTGAATACGCCGTAGCCTAACTTTCTTTAGTACAGGTCAGTGATAGGCTGTTGCAGTGTGGCTAGATTCCCATCAATCAAACAAAATCGCACCATTGTTTATTTATATTTTTTTATGTTTTAATGATAAAGAATGCAACATTAATGCAACACAAAATTAGCAACTATTATAATATAAAATTAAAGTAATGTTTTTAAGAGATCTGTGCCTCAAGTGGGGGGGGCACAAGCATTTTTGGGGGCGGGCCCGGCCCGCCCATAGCGACGGGTGTGCCAATAAATGAGTTATATTTGTAGTGAATATAGATTTTAAGGTTACTGTGGACAAACCTAGACAATGTTCAAGATAGTAATGCAAGTTATAATAATAAGTAATGTGTTACTCTTTTAAAACATACAAAACATACATTTTCAAGCTTCATCTGCAACTCCTCTTCCTGGAAAATATCCAGGTCAAAAGGAGGTCATCTCAGGCTTCTGGCCACACATGAGCATAAATAAGTCTGGGTTCAGGCACCTGGTCCATTGTGCATAATGGACGAGGCCACCAGCTTTCCCGCAGTGTAAAACTTGTTTTGTGCCAATGCCCGTTGGTCATAGCTGAAAAGCAGCCCTGGTCTTCCTTGGAAAATGTCCATCTTTTCCTGCAATTCAATCATGAGGAGTCTGTAAAAGAAAGACAAAACATCTTCTATATGGTCTTTAGAATAATGGCACATCTGAAAAGTTACCACTGTTCCCATGACCTTTTGAGCAGGATGCATACAATTTTGAATTAACCTGAAATACTCTCTCCTTGGACATCCATAGTCCTCTGAAATCTCCCCAACTGAACTCGATATGTGGCAGTTTATGCCAGGCAAAGAGCTCCTGCTTAGAGCAACACATGCACTCGGGAAGAATGTTTCACCATGAAATGACTGTGATACGACAACTGAGTGCTTGAGTCTTTCAAAATGTCAGCCAGACATTTGACATCCTGAGAACACAGAAACTTATTACAGCCTACAATTTTAATGAGGAACACGTAAAAATTTGTAAAATTCATGGTCATTTTGATACAGTAATTAACAATCTTTGAAAATCCTCTCCAAATGCATATCCTAAAATCGTCCAAATTTCAGTCACATTAACGCTTTAGCATATTTCATAAGACATTTGAAAATGTGGAGTGTATAAAATTCTCTAGATGTTTGTGGGCTATTTAACAAAAGCTATTTTCTTTTATATAAAAAAAGGGAATATCCTAACTGTTCAAAAGATGATAAATTTAGTGATCAGTGTATAAATAAATAAAACTTCAGGATTTAGAATGTTGAGTCCTGGGGTTGTTGAAGCTGTTGAAAGAAAACACATCTTCAGTTAGGGACCCTAGGAAAGACAAAACCATGCATGATGTCTATTCCGAGGCGATCTCTGGGGCCACATCAAATTGTAAAGCTGCAACCTGGTCCATGATTGTGCTGTCCAACATGTACTGGTTAGGGAGGTACAGTCACTCTGTCAGACCAGTCTACCAGTGGTGCCCTTACTGAAGTAGAGGCTTCTGCAGTCCCAGCACCATCTGGATCAGCATCAGTCATGGTCATCCTCTTACTAAATTATATCCAGTGCTTTGACATTTGTTAGAAATAAACCAATAAATCAAATCAAATCACCTCCTATTGCTCCTGCGGCATGAACACCTCCCTCTGGTGCAGTTCTTAGGGCACCAAAGATGTTCTGCATTGCAGTGCTTGGCCGCCCTGCAACCACTTACAAAAAGCTGCAAGGGGCTCTGATGCCTTCTGTCCGCAACCCATGGTTGTTCCATTGCCGTATGAAGGCTGTGATGTCCCTATTGATTCGTGACAAGTAGACATAATGAAGAGCCCACAGGTGCATCTCATTGTCAATGTCCACAACACCCTCACTCTCCAGGAAATTGAAGAGGTCAGTAGCTAGACATTAGTCAACCTCGCCACACATCACCCAGAGCCTCTCAATTTGTTGATTACGAGTGCTCCTTCCTCGGAGAGCACTTCCTCGCTCAGAGCCTCTGAGAATGTTCATCATTAAACACACTGAATCATTCTCTCCCTCATAATCTGTCCTTACACGAGAGGGCATGCCATACCTGGTCACAGCATGCATGAAAAGGTCCATTACTGTGGTGCTGCGGTTGTTGTTCAAAGCACGGAGGAAGACGACGAGCCGATTGTAGCCATCTATTCCCCCATGAACAACAATCCTCCACCTAATATATAAGAGAATAACAAATATATAAATGTATGGGACAGATGATCTGACAATTGAAAAACCTGATGACTTTATAGTCACTACAACCAACATGTCTTCACGTGAGAGTTCCTCATTCCATTTTAAATCCTGATCATTAACTCCTTTAACGACAAGAGCGATGGAACAATGTGTTCCAGAGAGCAATAATAAAAACTCTGAAAGACAACAGCAAGTTGTTTTATAGTTTTCCTTGAGATCCAGTTGATTCTAGAATCGTGAGACCGTCCTGATCTCGCGAGCTCCAGTTTTCCACTCGCAGATCAGTCTGGCAACTTGAGGCAGAGAAAATTTGGAGCCGTTAGCCAAGCGACCGGGCCAATCAGCGTTGGTTTTGAGGTCGGTTAGGTGGTGATAGACAGATGGTTTATCCAATCAGCTTACCTGTATTTTCAGACAGCGGTCCGGGGAACCTGAAAAGGTGCCTTTATTCCTAAATTCTCGTTACACAAACGGCAAATATCCTTTACCGACATGTTGCTTGCTTGCTGAGCTAACGAGCTATGCTTTGCCTGCAGCAGCAGGGGCGGGCTTGTGGTTGTATTTTCATACGCTTCGTGGATCTGATTGGTTGATTTGGCCCGTCTATCACCAACATAGGTGATAGACAGATGCTTCATCCAATCAGCTAACCAGTATTTTCACCCCTTTCCAAAAGTTCTCCAACGGAAAGTTCCCAGATGGATATGCCGAGCAAATGCGAAGCAATCCATCTGGCGGAGTCAGGTTAAGTTGATTCACTGCGGCTTACAGTGCATTGATTTTCAGATTCAATGTGTTAGCCTATATAAGCAAGCTCATGAATTAACCTTCTGACAAATTTATTTGCAATAGCATTAGGAACAGAACGTTAGCTGGCTAAACATTAGTTTTACAATAACAACTGCTCGCCACAACAGCTAGCTAATAACTTTAGCCCAAAATGTTTTGTTCACAATGCTAAAACTAACCAAGTTAACGTTAATCTTTTAGATCTTCGTTTGAAATGAATTCTCTAACTGCTAACGTTACTTTCCCAGTTAATTTACAGGGAATAAGATGGATACACAAAATCTATGACCCAGGTTTGACGTTAAGTTACATTGAAGTTAACCTAACCTATATCTAATCTAACGTTGGCAAAAACTAACCCAGTCACTGGTTCAACTTGACATTCACTAGCAATACTGTAAACGAAACTGCATTTCTCTAGCAATTTCACTATTATAGAAAAGGTTTTACAACTCAAACTCTCACCTTGTTAATGTGGATTCCAACACAGCAGGCCCAGCATCATCTGTCTGCAGAAGACAAGTGCAATCAGTAATGTCCACTTGCACTGGAAAATAAGGTTTATCCTAGCCATCTTTAAGCAGGACAGTAGTAGTAGCTAGTAGCCTAGTAGCTAGTTGTAGTCATCATACGTCATCGTGGTCGTTATTCACTCCTCTTTTGATTAAAAACAGACTGTATCCTTAAATAGAGCTCAAAAGTGACCGCCCACTTATTTTACGGTTCAGGTTACTGGAATTAAATTTTCCAATACATTTTCCAAAAGCCTTATTTACAGTCACACAAATATATATATATATATATATATATATATATATATATATATATATATATATATATATATATATATATATATATATATATATACATATATATATATATATATACATATATATATATACATATATATATATATATATATATATATATATATATATATATATATACAGTATGTAAGGAAGTGTTCTGTATTGGCCAACCGATGGCGCCTTTGTTTTAATTTGAGTGCTCCTTTTCTGTTTGGCTTGCCCTAGCACAGAGTCTTTATGACCCTCCGCGCCACCATAGGTCATATTCTCTTTGTTTCCCCAAAAAGGTAATCCATGTATCAGAGCACTGTAACATTGAAACGTTGATTTAAATCATAAATAAGTTGTTTGATGCAACTATTTTGTATATTACACCTGTTTGAAGTTGCACTGTGTATATGGTGTAACAGAATATGTGGGCAGTGTGAGCCAATGGTTAAGAAACCCACAGCTAATGCTAGTGGCTAGCTAAGTGTGTGTATGAGGCAAGCTAGCTTAATCCAGCATTTATGTTCTTCATGTTAAGCAGTAACATGGAGCTAGCTGAGTAACTAGTGCTTAATGCTAAGAGGGGCAGCTAAGGTTTATTTTATACTGTGGTTTATTATGGGCCAGATTGTTGTTCTTAACTGGTTGTGTGCGAGATATTCTCTTTTGTTTCCCTAAAGGCTCAATAAATGAGAGGAGTTTTGCTTGTCTCAACCACCATTTGGTCTCCTGTTTTCCTGTCCCTGCCACGCGCCCTGGTATCTCCAACGTCCTAAATAAACACAACGCAGAGTCAGACTTTTCTGGGGCCTGCAACCTGACGGATAGGGTTACATATATATATATATATATATATATATATATATATATATATATATATATAACGAAATTTTAATGGGAAGCATATTACGTGATCCCAGAACGCTGACGGTAGCGAGTAGTTGATAAGGCGTGGTGGATGGGTCAGAAAACACAGGACTTTCACCCCGGAGACCGGGCATCGCGCCCCGCGTGTGGCAGTACCTTTGTACCGCGTGTTGCAGTTCCTTTGTCGGCGAGTCTTGCGTGTGACGGTTCCTTTCCCCGTTCTTTTTTTTTCCTAACCCCAACTGTCTTGTTATTGTGGCGTTTCATTTCCCCGTTGTTGTGTGGCACTGCGGCCGGGGATCGTGTCAGCGAGTGGCGGCCCGTCCCGTTGTTTTGGCCCAGCGTGTGGCGCCTCATTTCCCCCAATCGCAGTGGCGGCCCGTCCCGTTGTTTTGCGCCGCATTTCCCGCTCGCGATTGGCGGCCCGTCCCGTTGTTTTGGCCGGCGTGTGGCGCCTCATTTCCCCGATCGCGAGTGGCGGCCCGTCCCGTTGTTTAAGCCGGCGTGTGGCGCCTCATTTCCCCGTTGTCGCGTCCCCCAGAGCAGGTTCGAAAACCGTGACCTGTACACGTTCAAAAGTCGTTGCATTTACACGAAAAAAAACATCAAAATCGTAACCTGTACACGAATTTATGAATCAAAAATAACGTGACTATTACACGACCTGGCTCTGTAGAGATGTAATGTTTAGGCTACACCAGACATGGTATGTTGCAGCTGAATGCTGCTAGGGTGTGTTACCTCTCTTTTACGGCACCTGTGTGGTGGAATGTTTCCGTGAAGCAACAGGGTTTAGTGATATCCATGATAAAATCAAAACGAATAACTACTGTTTGAGAATTAAACCAAAGTTTGGTCTTTGAGTATTTATTTACATTTGCAAATGGAGAAACACAGTTTCAAAAGGTACATGCAGCACAACTGAAAATGTATTGCTAACCTAAAGTCTAAACATCAAAACGTCATATAGTAAAGAAACTCTGTTAAGCCATCCCTCTAAATGTATCTTCTAGCATGGCCATAGTTGATCACCTTCCCCTCTGTTCCTGTTCTTTTCATTAGCCTAAACAACAGTTTTATCTCAGGAGACAGGAACCTACGTAGTTCTCACTGTTGTAAACAGTCATTCGCCTTCTCCACTTCTATCTAAGCAAAAAGACAACAATGTGAGGAGCTTCAGGCTAGTAAAACTAAATAACTCTCTAGGCTATAGTTGACGGCTGTAGCTGTTCCCCTTTCTGGTGCTTTAAAAGTCTACAGGAAGGAGCAGGAGTTTGTGGAGGTTTAAAACAATCTTTAAACAAATGGTTAATATCATTGAACAAATGGTTAAAATAAAATTTGCCACCACACCTGTGTTTAGCATTTGGATGTGGCATGTCAGCGTAGAGGGGAATTCTAGGGGAAACTAAACTATATTAAAATATTTCTGTAATGTTCTTCTCATTGTATTTACAAATTGTTTAAACAGGGGTGTACTCCTGTACCCTGACTGCACTGTACACATAACTGGAGTCATGGTGTCTTCCACTTATTACAGCCAAATGTAAAAGAGCAAAATATTATCATGATAGGCCTCAATTTAAACTCTTTCATCCATCAGTCAATGGGATTCTCATCAGCATTTTAACATTATAATTTTTTTTCCTCACACATTATTCATCATTTTTACAACTCATAAAAATACACTTATGTCTCCAAATAGATACAGGCATTATTATTTTTGTGTGTGTGTGTTTGTGTGTGGCTCCACTGGCTGTGCACCTTGTTATTAAGACAAACATAGAGGACCTCTGAACTGAGGACATTTGTGTATTTATTGCTAAGTTTGTTTGTGTGTTGCCTAATTTAAACTTTTTATCTTTGTGATCCGACTTGTTTTCTGCCATCTAACTTTTGTTCCTGTGGAGGTTGAAAGCACTTATTGTAGTTTGCTTTTGGCACAAGCTTATGTCAAATGTTTGTTCAGTTATCACATAAGTAAATAAGGCACAGTATACTTCACCATTAGCCCAACCTAATTTATTCAATGTAAACAAGAAGATATTTTGACACAGCTTTTTATCCCTAACTTTTATCTTACTTGTTACAATCATAACTTGTGCTTTCTACACTAGTTGGCTATCTATAGTGTAAACACATACTGCAATTGTATAGTGTGTCTTCCGGTCATTAAAACATGCAAATAATCCTTCAGAAGTAGCATCTGCCTAGAAAACCCAGGAGATTTACATACACGTGCAAAAACACAAAGATTGGTATCTTAACCGTATTAACCATGGAAAAAACTGTTACCTACTACTAACCTTCCTTTAAATGCTGAGAGAAACATCAGAACCCTGTATACAACTTGAGTTTCTGTTGCTTATCTAGCTGCTGGATCATTCTATACTCTGTATCTCCAGGATGTGGCCCAGTTTTTAAATTTTTGTTTCTGAGTTTTCCCCAGTAATGACTCCAGTTTCCATCACTGTCTGCTCCATAACCAAACACACTGAGGACAACAAAAGTAAACAATGTCAGAAACCGAGGACGTAGTACCAGTCATTAAACAATCATTCATTCTTTGCAGCCACTTGTTAATCATTAGTGTGTTACAGCAACACTGGTGGCATTTACAAGTAGAACTCTAACTTATAAATTAACATACCTCATCACACATATGCAGGGCAAGAACCAAAGCCAGAAAGCCAGTGGAGGGATACCTGCCCTTCTTTTCCAGCCACATGTCATGAACATACCTCATAAAAGCTGGATTAAGGACCATCACCTGTTGTGAATCAGAATTGGGCTTTAAACCTATTTTAATGAACCATGACCTTTACAGCCAAAAAAGTTTATTCAGATTTAGATTCACTTTATTAGCCATTTGCAGTGTAACCCACATTGGAAAAAAATGTGCAAGGAGCCCAAAGTGCAAGGTCAACACATAAGAGGACACAACATAAAAACAGACCAGCAAATGCCACATAAAACCTCAATATTAAAATGCTATACAATAAAAATCCATAAAAAAATTGAAAGTGCCTAGTTTAAAGTGCTTTGTTTAAAGTCATATGGCCTGAGGCATTGTTAAATACCGTATTTCTTCGAATAAAAACCGGGAGTCAATTAAAAGCCGGGCCTCTGATAGTGGCCGGGGGCGTGGTCAACACGGACAAATAAAGGCCTCAAATTAAGGCCGGGGAAAAAAAATAGTGTGGATAATCTCCTAAATGCCTTACACATAATATATTAAGTCAAAATAAATTTCAAGTTCATTGTACTTTTCTACCAATTTAATTTAACAGATTCAACAAGATATTCATGCTTTTTCCGCACTTTGTTTTTCTGGATTATTGTCCTATGCGACTGTATGTGTAACTCAGCCAAGTGTAGTGTGCAGTAATGTACAGGTGCCAGTAGATGGCAGTAGCTACATTGGATGTAACACGGGGCTCATTGAGTGCTAGTGGAGAAAGACGGACTCTGGTGCTAGTGACCAGTGACAGACTTTTCAACAACAAGTATGCGGAGGAAAACTCGGGTGAAAAAGCTGCGGGACGTTTCGACATTGAGCTCAGTAGAATCAGATACTGGGAGTAACAGAAGGATGAGCTGACAAGAGCAGAGCATGGCTAGCTAGCTGGAGGTGGGAGGAAACACGTTAGCCTGGATATTCTGTCCTCACGATTGCGTGTCTGGGCAAGGCTAGACAGATAGCGAACAGAAACTCCAATAAACCGTGTTTAAGAAGATGTGTGGCTTTTGATGGCCGTTTCTGTAAAACTGAAAGATACAATACAAAGCATGTATCAATACACTACACACATATAAAATAATAATAACATGTAAATATGTCCATGTGTGAAATGACAGTTAACATAATGCAATTAACATTATACTTGAAAGCCCATGCATTTTCCAGTATGTGTATTTTTAACTTTTCTCTACAGGTAACATGGAAGGTAAGTATTTTTTATCTGACCTAGCATATATATACAGCATGGTAAGTAACTCAAGCAAGCCTAACATAGCAGTGTACAGCTAACTAACTCAATAGCAATACTGACGTTTCTTTTCACAGATTAATCCCACCATGACAATATCATTCTAACATTTAGCATCTTTACTTACGGACATATCATCTCCAAGGCTTAAACGAAAGGAGAGCACTGTTTCACATGCACACAGTAGCTTGCTCTTTGTTCAGCTGAAAACAAAATGGTGGTCAGCACTGTTCCTTCTTGTGTGGCGGGACGTGATACCCCATGGCCCGAAAACATCTAGTCCTACATGAGTGAATGGCGGATCCACAGTCACTCTGTCCGCTGGCAAGTCAGACATTTTTTGCTCCCCTAGCCTTCCTCTTAATTTCCTGCAAGTGACACATTTATGGACCACACTGGAAACGATCCTCCTCTGATCCAAAGTCCTGCTGTGCGCAATGCACCCTCAGTAAACTGACGACCTTGGTGGGCTACTTGGTGATGGTAATGCCTGACCAGTAGAGTGGCAACATGATGACTGGCTGGGATTATTAGCGGATGTTTTTCCAGCTCTGATAAATCAGTTGACTGCAAGCGACCTCCAACTCTCATCAACCCTTCCGTATCCATAAAGGGATCAAGTTCCTTGAGAGCGCTTTGGTTGGAGATCTCCTCTCCTTTTTTGAGGCTCTCAACTTCTTCTTTATAGACTTCATGCTGTACACACTGTATGATGACGGTCTTTGCTTGTGAGAGTTCTGCAGTGTGCAGCTTGTTGCAGTAGTGCCAGCCTGTACAGTTCTCTGTACAAGAAGTCTGGGAAAATGACCTTGCAATATGAGTAAGTGTTGCCATACCTCTTGCGAGAGACTTCCAGCTTGAGAAGCGTTCAAATCTGTTGGACCCAAGCGACTGTTCTGTGACCTTTGTGACAAGGGCGGTCACTTGAGGACGTATCTCTTCATCCAATGTTGGCTCCACAAGCTCAAAGGATTCAGTCTCCTCGTATGTGTCTGAACCAGTCTGTCTCAAGAACTCTGGACCGGAGAGCCAGCTGGTGTACCTTAGGTGGGCCGCTGGAATGAACCTGGTCCCGTGATCAGCTGGATTCTGATCTGTGCTGACATGATGCCACTGTTCGGGTTTTGTGGACTTCCTGATCCGGGTCACTCTATGTGCCACATACACGTAGAATCGCCGAGAGGTATTGTGAATATAACCTAGGACTATTCTACTGTCTGTGTAGAACTTGACTCCATGCAGTTCGATGTCACTCTCTTCTGTAATCAGTTCTGATAGTTCAACTGCTAAGACAGCAGTACAGAGTTCTAAGCGTGGGACAGTGTGAGCAGGGTATGGTGCCAACTTTGCTTTGCCCATGATGAATCCGACATGGCACTGGCCATTAGTGTCTATGACCCTGAGGTAAGCAACAGCTGCTATTGCTGTTGTAGATGCGTCTGAAAAGATGCATATCTCTCTCTTTTGAGTGCATGACAATGAAACGGGTACATAGGGTCTAGGAATTTGGAGTTGTTTGAGATCTGTGAGTGAATCATGCCAACTTCTCCATTGTGCTTCCCTGTCTGCCGGTAAGGGTTCGTCCCAATCATATTGCTCTGAGGAAAGTCCCCTAAACAGTGCTTTCCCTGCATTGTAATGGGGGCAACAAGTCCCAGGGGGTCATACAAGCTATTCACCGCAGAAAGTATTCCTCTCCGAGTGAATGGCTTTACATCCTGTGCCACTTGGAATGTAAAACTGTCTGTCGGTAGGTTCCAACTCACCCCAAGACTTCGCTGGAGAGGCAGAGGGTCAACACTGAGATCCAGATCTTTGAGGTCCTTGGCTCTCTCCTCTGGCGGGAACGCGTACATTACTCGGTTGCTGTTTGAAGCTATTTTGTGAAGCCTTATGTTTGACTCTGCCATCATGTTTCTTGAGCGTTTGAGAAGGTCAATAGCTTCCCCTTCACTGGACACAGAGGCAAGTCCATCATCCACGTAAAAGTTTCGAAAGACAAACTGTTTTGCGTCTGGACCATGTTCCTTCTCAACCAGTGCAGCTGCTCTTCTCAGGCCATAGATGGCCACAGCTGGTGAAGGGCTGTTTCCAAAAACATGCACCTTCATGCGGAACTCAGTGATTTCCTTGCTAAGGTCATTATCCTGGAACCACAGGAATCTTAGATAATTTTGATGATCTTCTCTGACCTTAAAGCAGTAAAACATCTGCTCAACATCCACAGTAACAGCTACTTGTTCTCTACGAAAGCGCAGTAGGATGCCAAGCAGCGTGTTATTTAGGTCTGGTCCCCTGAGGAGTGTGTCGTTCAAGGACACGCCTTCAAACTGTGCACTTGAATCGAATACAACTCGAATCTTTCCGGTTTTTGGGGGGTGATACACCCCAAATATGGGCAAGTACCAACACTCTTCACCTTGCTTCAGTGGTGGTGCTGGTTCTGCTTGATCATTGGCGAACATCTTTTGCATAAAATCAACAAAATGTTCTCTCATATCTGCCTTCTTCTGAAGTGTGCGCTGCAGGGTACCTAGACGTCTCAAAGCTTGGTTTCTGTTGTTTGGAAGAGAACTTCTTGGTGAGCGAAATGGCAAGGGTGCCACCCAGTGGTTTTCTTCATCAATGTAGACTTCTCTGTCCATTACGTCAAGGAAAATACTATCTTCAACAGACATAGCAGGTTTGTCATCATCTGGGTTTCTTTGAAAAACCTTGCTTCCAAGGTTGTCTATGTTGTTGGCAGGAGCAACGTCCTCGGGACGGAAGGAAGGGCTCAAATAATGTTGCGGTATAGGAGCCCCGAACTTCTCTTTTACATGGATCGTCCCTGTGCATGGCATGAGAAATGAGCTACGTCCATTTTGCAGCACACTTGTTCTGAAGACGTTCACCTTGGATGGCTTGTGAGTGCTTCCAAGACAGACTTCACCCACAATTACCCAGCCTAAGTCCAGTCTCTGAGCATATGGTGCGTTATGCGGACCATTGTACTGCTCGCGTACCTTGTGTACACTCAAAATATCCCGCCCTAGTAACAGGAGGATAGGAGCATCAGGGTCAAGTGGTGGAATTTTGTCTGTGGCTGGTTTCAGATGAGGGAAGTACTGCGTGATGTCCGGTGTAGGAATTTCAGACTTGTGATCTGGCATCATGTTGCACTCTAGCAGAGGGGGAAGTGCTACCTGGGTTTTCCCATCAAGTGATGCAACCATGAAATTGCTGGCTTTTCTTCCTGCAGTCTCCGTTATGCCTCAGCATGTCTTTAGAGTATAAAAGGATGAATCTCCACTGATACCAAACAGGTTGAAGAACTCTGGCTTCACCAGTGAACGGTTACTTTGGTCATCTAACACCGCATACACTTTCTCAGCCTTGTCAGGACGGTTAGTGGGGTACAGATAAACCAGGCATATCTTAGAACACGATCTGAGCCCTAGAGTCTTGTCACAGATTTCTGTGCACTTGGATGTGACCTCAGGCGACGAACTGGTCTCTCGCTCCCCGCCGTGCTCCTGCTCCCTAACCAGAGTCTCCGTTGACCAAGGAGCTGGACCTGGGTGTAATGCAGAGACGTGCTTATCACTGTTACACTCTTTACACTTCACAGCTGTCTTACAGTCCTTAGCTATGTGCTTCGTAGATGCACAACAGCGGAAGCAGATTGACATTTCCTTCAAATAAGCCTTCCTTTCATCAGGATGCTTGCCCCTAAATCCACGACACTTTGCCAAGGGGTGTGGCTTGTTATGGATAGGACACTGATTGTTTGTTTCACCTGCTTTCTTTACAGATGTGTTGTCCTGGTACGCTGAAATTGGGTCTGACACTTCAGTTTTTCTCACCGATACAGGTGCCCGATTGTTGTACCTTACAGGTTTCTCTTGCTTTGGATTGCTTGAGCTGTTGGATGTGGAGAATATAAAACTTGGATCATTCCTGGTCTTTGCTTGACTGCATATGAATCTTACAAAGAAACTGAATGGTGGAAAGGAAACTCGATGGTCTTCCTTGTACTTGGAGCCTTGCATGATCCAGCGTTCCTGTAGGCCATATGGAAGTTTTTCCACTATAGGATTTACTCCTCTCGCAGTGTCAAGATATGCCAGACCAGGTAGGTGTCCACCTGACTTTGCCGACTCTATCTCCAGAAGTACGTCTCCTAGGTCTCCGAGCAGCTGGCTGTCCTTATTAGAGATTCTGGGGAAATTCTCCAGCTTTTGTAGAAGGGCATGTTCAATCACCTCAGGACAGCCGTAACTGTCCTCTAGTCGCTGCCAAATCATGATGACGCCTGCTGTTGGATTGTGAACATGAACTGACCTGATCCGCATTGCTTGCGACGATGACTCTGGGCCGAGCCACTTTGTGAGTAGGTCAAGCTCCTCTCTGGCTGTTAGATTGAGATCCCTCGTGGCACCTTGGAAGGAGGTTTTCCATGCCCAGTAGTTTTCTGGATGGTCATCAAATTTTAACAGCCCAGAACTTAGCATCTCCCTCCTGACCAGGTATTTTGTGAAATCCGTTATTTGTGGTGGTTCAAGTGGATAGTCTCTAAGACTGCATGTGTGAGATGTTGGCGGAGGGGGAGAACGTAAATGTTGTGCATTTTGCATATCCTCTACCCTCTCGTCTTTGATGTCCAAATTTGACATCATTTTTACTGTCTTTGTAGGTGGACGGCTGTGAACTGGATTGTGCTGAGAGCTTTCTGCATGTGTGGGTGTGACAGGCAGTACCTGTGAGAATGAAGCTTGTTGCTGAGTATGTGGTACTGAGGAGTGAGCCTGGACGTACTCACTGGTACGTTGCGCACGATCCTCAGGGGTAATCTGGGCAAAGTCTTCAAGACCCTCCTCTTCGATTTCGGCTGCCGCTCAGTAAACTGCTGCTTCAGCTGAGGCTGCCGTGGCCTTCTTCTGTGTTTGTAGCACATACAGACTTGCTTCAATTTGAGCTTTCTCCCTCATCATCGCTGCCTCTTTTTTCCGCGTAGGAGACCTGTACACGAGCTGCCTCCGCTTTGGCTCTTGCTTTGGTCGCTGCCACGCTGGCTGAAGACCTGCTCGATCTTCCTGATGACTTGGAGCCTGAGACGTGTGACCTGGTCTCATAAGTTTGTTCCATGATGGTGCTTTGAAGCGCTATGGAAGCTGTGTGCTGATTCCAGTTGTATTCCACTGTCTTCGCCCGCTGGTTGATGTCCTTTTACTATTCTGTCCTCACGATTGCGTGTCTGGGCAAGGCTAGACAGATAGCGAACAGAAACTCCAATAAACCGTGTTTAGGAAGATGTGTGGCTTTATTGATGGCCGTTTCTGTAAAACTGAAAGATACAATACAAAGCATGTATCAATACACTACACACATATAAAATAATAATAACATATTATATGTTATAAATAAATATGTCCATGTGTGAAATGACAGTTAACATAATGCAATTAACATTATACTTGAAAGCCCATGCATTTTCCAGTATGTGTATTTTTTAACTTTTCTCTACAGGTAACATGGAAGGTAAGTATTTTTTATCTGACCTAGCATATATATACAGCATGGTAAGTAACTCAAGCAAGCCTAACATAGCAGTGTACAGCTAACTAACTCAATAGCAATACTCCTTCAAGCTAGCTTCTAAACCAAAAGGTGAAGCAAAAAACATGTGTATTATGTATTCGTGTAGCAACTGACGTTTCTTTTCACAGATTAATCCCACCATGACAATATCATTCATCATCAAACATTTAGCATATTTACTTACGGACATATCATCTCCAAGGCTTAAACGAAAGGAGAGCACTGTTTCACATGCACACAGTAGCTTGCTCTTTGTTCAGCTGAAAACAAAATGGAGAATGGAAAGCAAAACTTAAGAACATCTTGGCTCTACCTAAAATGTCCACTAGAGGCCAGTATATGCAAGGCACAAGCAGAGATAACAGAACACTGGAGCTAGAAACAAAGCTACCGGTAGCTAGCTACCGTCTGTAACGTAACTCAGATATTGGTGTCACTACTGTATGCTCTTATTGTAATCTACCAGTAATACTGTAGTACCTATATTTAAAATAAATACCCGGTACATTTACAGGGTTCAAACTGACACATTGGTGGCGTTTGATTAATTCTGACCCAAATTGCTTTGTCGCCCTTCTGGCTGTTGATGTATATGGTGATATTTTTGCAAATGTGAACGCTATGGTTTTTCATTTAAAACAGTTTATTTAAAATAATTATACTTATCAAACAGATGGAATTAGAAATAAAGGCCTGCCTCTAATAAAAGCCTGCTTCAAATAAAAGCCTGGTCCCTTCCGCAGTTCACGTAAATAAAGGCCCCGGCTTTTATTTGAGGAAATACGGTACATTCAAAATAATACTCACCAAATCCTTGTTAGCTTTGATTTTTGATCTTACACCCCAACGTGGTCTGTTGAAACAAACATGAAATGTCACACTTAATATCATTAGGGCCCGAGCGCCGACATCTGTCGACCAGGGTAAATCCAGACAGCTATCTAGACTATCTGTCCAATCTGAGTTTTCTGTTGCACGACTAAAACAACTTTTGAATGTACACGTTCCACCAAAACAAGTTCCTTCCCGAGGCTATTTTGCAGTGGCTCCGTTCGTAGCTTAGAAAATACCATGACGATTGTGATTGGTTTAAAGAAATGCCAATAAACCAGCGGACATTTTTTTCCAATCCCGGTTTGCTGTGTGGACTAGCCAGACCCTTCTGTGCAGCACTGTGGAGGAAGGTCTGCGAGACTAGCGCTGCCCTAACAGTTTTCAAAGTTGAAGCCCCCTCAAATGAAAATTAAAAACTTGAGTTTTCTTTTCTTTGGGTGTGGCAGCCATTTTGAGTGTTTAGTGATGAACAAGAAACAAAAAATGTCTTTGTCAAGGTGTCTTATAAAGTAATGCTGCAGTATTGTGCTATTTTTTAATAATGCTGAATGCACTCCACAACCTACTGATCACTATTTCCAACACTGATGTTTGTACATGTTGCTGGGGTTCTCTCCACATTTATTTTTCTTCTCTTCTCTCTCTAGCAGAGGCTTGTTCTGCAAGGGACAAATGATCACATAGTCCATAAAACTCAGACTCACCGTCCTTTAAATCCTGTGGTGACGGCCCCTGTGAGCCACTCAAGATCATGTATCTTAAATGGAGCCAGCACAAGATGAGTAGTGTTATCTAAATCCACAGAACTCTCTGGATACATGACATGATGAGTTGTTCTGGTCCCAGCATCTGCTTCATAGCCTTTGATTCGACCAGCGTTCACTCTAAATAGGGCAGAGGGATATTAGAATAGATTCAACTTTATTGGCATTGTGCAGAGTACAAGTACAAAGACAACGAAATGCAGTTTGGGTCTAACAAGAAGTGCAATAAAAGAAAAGTCCAATGTGATATGCAAAGTATAGACAGGCAGGACAAGAAATATATTGCAGTGTTATAAGAGCAGAATAAATATGGCTGTGTAGTATGAACAATGTATGAACGTGAACAGATACATGCAGTGTAGTAGCAGTGACATTATAATAGTAGTATGAATAATATAGATATATGCAGTGTATTGGTAGAATATATAATAAGAAAAACGATATTCTGTATGAACCATGAAGACAGATATGTACAGTATAGTACAGTATGGTAACATTAGAGAATGAAGAAAAAGTGTACGTGCAGGATGATTAGTATGAAGAGCAGTATAATCTGGCTATGTATAGGTGTAATTACAGTATGTACATTTGTAAATAAATAAAACAGTATGGGTGGACTGGGTAGTTCAAATTGTCCGTGTGTGTGTGTGTGGGGGGGCTTAGTAGGTTAATTGTCACCGGGTTGAAGAGCAAGAGTTCAGTAGGGTGACAGCCGCAGGAAAGAAGCTTCCTCTGAACCTGCTGGTACGGGTGCAGAGAGACCTGAAGCGCCTCCCGGAGAGGAGTAGGGTGAATAGATTGTGGTTGGGGTGAGAACGGATCATGGTGGCCCAATGGTTAGCACTGTGGCCAGACAGCAAGAAGGTTCTGCGATTGAATCCAGGTCATTACAGGGCCTTTCTGTAGAGTTTGCATGTTCTCCCCATGTTTGCGTGGGTTTCCTCCGGGTGCTCCAGTTTCCCCCACCATCAAAAACATGTACTAGGTTCTCCAGTCAGTGCCCTTGATCAAGGCACTGGCTCAGATCTGGAGTTGGTCCCCGGTGATAGGTTGGATATTTCAGCCTACATGTTTCAAATGTATTTTATATCTAGTATGTAGTGTACTAAACACAAAGTTTAGTCTGGGGACAACCTTCACCCACAGGAATAGCTTAGAATGTGTAGAATCTATTATGAGTTTGGGTACAACTTTCACACAGAGGAATTGGAGCCAAGAATGTGGGAATCTATTAGGAGGACGTGCCATAAAAGGGGTAGTTTGAGAGTAAAACTTGTGCACTAAAATAGATGTCTCATGCTGTGTAAGCACAAAAAGAGTTTAAAAGGTATTCATTCTGATGTACATGTTGGTCATCCTTGAGCAGACGTGTCTGTATGCTCATGGTTGTCCCAGTGTCATGAAAGTTTGTTCACTGTTTGAATAAAGCTGCACTTGATTTGTAATCATCGGACTGGTCGTCATCTTTGAGGTCTCCCAACATCATTTATGAATCATTTCCCAGATATCACCCGGGTGCTGTAAATCCCACTGCTCCCTTTAGGGATGGGTTAACGTAACATAGAGGGTGGTCCTGTGCCAAAGTAGGTCAAGGAGGAGGAGCGCAGGTTACGAGTAGCTTCTGTTTCATCCAGGTGATAAAAGACACTGTTTTAATGAGCGCAGCTAGTGCCGACAAGCGTGCTGTGAATGCGAGGAGTAGACAAAGAAACTAAGAGGAAAATTGGACAGGGTGCATCAGTGAGCAGGAAACTTCAGAGACGCTATTGGTAAGTGAGCAGTTTTGTTTATATCGTGGTGGCCTGAAACCAAATGATTAATTGAAAATGCAAGGAGACAAAAAGCGCATTTTTGATTCTGGTCCGTGCGCTTGGGTTGGGGTCGGCTGGCTGTGAGTTTTACGTTTTGTTTACTATTCTCTGGTTTGTTTCTCGGTTGGTTTTCTCCTCTCCTGTGTTTTCCTGTTTGCCTGCCTCTCTCTCTCTGTGCCTACTCTGCTCTCCCCCTCCCACTGCTGCTGCCAGCTGATTGAGCACACCTGGTTACCATCCCATCATCACCGCCAGATTAGATAAGATTTATATTGTTGAGGTGTTTAATTACTATGTACATTTTAAATTTCTAAATTTGCTCCGAATTGTTAATTTGGATGCTTATGAAATTGTTACTTTCAGCATTGAGATAATTTGTGTGTTTTTTCCTTTTCTATTCAAAGGTTTTCAACCTACTACATACTACGTATTACTGCAAACTCCTGGTTTATTGTGAAAATATAGATAAATGCCTGGAAAACGAGTGAGTTGTGAACGTGTCCTCTGTCGTCATCCAAGCCTGTTTCAGGTTGGAGGAAGTCACTGATGAAAACACCCAGATAACTTGACAGTTGGTGAGGATGCTCTCGATGGTGCAGCAGTAAAAGTTCACCAGAATCTGAGGAGACAGGTGGACCTTCTTGAGTTTCCTCAGAAAGAAAGACGCTGGTGAGCCTTCTTGATCAGGGTAGTGTTGGGGGTCCAAGAGAGGTCCTCAGAGATGTGGACACCCAGAAACTTGAAGCTGGTGACACGCTCCACCTCTGTCCCGTTGATGAGAATGGGGTGTGTGTGCTAGCTTTAGAAGTTAGAAGTCCACAATGAGCTCTTTGGTTTTCTTGGTGTTCAGAGCCAGGTTTTTGTCAGTGCACCACGATGATAGGTGCTGGACCTCATCCCTGTAGGCCATCTCATCGTTGTTGCTGATGAGACTAATCACCATAGTGTCATCTTCAAACTTGACATTGGTGTTAGAGCCAAGTACAGGTGTGCAGTCGTAGGTAAAGAGGGAGTAAAGGAGAGGGCTCAGCACACATCCCTGTGGTTCGCCGGTGTTCAGGGTGATGGTTGAAGAGGCGTGATTATCTAACCTAACAGACTGAGGTCTGTTAGTTAGGACATCCAGAATCCAGTTACAGAGGGAGGTATTGATGTCCAGTTCACTGAGTTTGATGATCAGTTTGGATGGGATGATATTGAATGCTGAACTAAACATAGGTGTTGCTATTGTCAAGGTAGGACATGGCAGAATGAAGTGCCCTAGAGATGGCATACTCTGTGTTCCTGTTCTGTCCAGTGAGGGTGGTAAGCAGGTCTTGAGATGGGCCAGGACTAGCCTCTCGAAGCACTTCATAATAATGGGGGGTGAGTGCAACTGGCCAGAAGACATTAAGGACCCTATCTGGCACCCAGCGCAATTTACTTTGTACACTGAAGCATGTATCATTCCTATTTTGCACCTGATGCACAGTGGACTTTTCCCTCCACAGACACACATCAGTAAATTAGGGAATGAATTTGTGCTCCCGGGGGCAGTTCAGCGAAAAGAGGAGGCATGTTGAGGCACAAACGTTCCCTAGTGCTATTTTGCAGTTTCAGAAAACAATTTCGCCACAGACCAGGAAAAACCTGGTCTAAAGTCAGTGGCGCGTTATTCAGATGCTATTTAAGGGGCGCATGCTTGACCATAATGTAGCGCAGGGACGTCGTTAGGCCTGTTTTAGGGGGGCTGAAGCTACCCCAAAATGTTCCTAAGCCACTCACTACTTTGAATCAATCTTCCTTCACCATTCATCTGTTTGTGTCGTCGTGCACTGCAGCCTGTCTGTTTTATTTATATTTCACGAACTGTCAGCAGGTGGAAAAGGCCGAGACGGAGGCTCGTCAAGCCCGCGTGCACGTAACGGTATGTGGACGAGTGAGGTAGAGAGGGACTGAAGAGAGAGAGCGCCTGGCGGCATTAAAACAAAGCAGGAAATCCGAGAAATAAAACGTTGTTTTCGCCGATTTATCACTCGAAATGCAACTGTAGCAAGCCTCTCACTATCGCTAACGTTATCCAAATTCATATTTCGAAACAACAAATAATATATCCAGTTACAAAAAAAACGGAAATTCGAAAGTTAAACAGAAGTACAAAGAGTTGATGGCTATGAAGATGATATGCTACACCGTCCCGTCTCGTCTCATTGGTGTCTTTTTTTTTTGTCTGAACTTGCTACTGCACACAGAGTGAGTGATAGGCTACAGAGTGAAATTGTAAGTAAGGCCACGTCCACACGTACCAAAACGATCTTTTTTTTACCCGTCTTCCCTGGATTCGTTTCAAGAATAGTTGCGTCCAAATGAATCCACTTGTAAATGACTCAACACGCTACTTCATATGCCAGGCCTATAGGCGGCGCTGTTTCTGCTACAGAAATTCACCAAAAAACAGAGAAGAAGAGCATAGTCACTTCACTTCCTGTTCACTGTCTAAGATCATAACATAACTAGCTAGGTTATAACGTCTCTTAATACATCCGTGGACTATAATAACTTTAACCATTGCTCATTTTATAAAGGCCTTTGTTTATATTGTATAATGTGCTGTTGGATTGCTTTTTATTTTGCAAGATTGCAGCGCGCTAGCAGCGAGCTAACGTTAGCGCGCTAACGTTAGCTAGCTCTAACATCGGCAGTCAAACAAACATCAATGATCCATGAATGATGTCTTTTTAATAATCTATACGTTTTTCTTGCAGTAGCCTTTCTACAATATGCCGTGGTAAAAGGTACTATAATCCGTTCAAGGAGTTGATAAGCAGACAGATTAGCTAGCTAGTTGATAAATTGTCTACTTCCATTTTATAAACAGATAGCCATAGCAGCTAACGTTAACGTTACTTCACTGCTGGAGCGGTCAGCTACTTTAGCGATGTTTAACGTTGACGTTAGCAATATATCTTGTGTAGAATCCAGAGGGAAGGGTCAGGGAGCAGAGACACAGTATTTAGATGAAGTGAGCTGGTTTGACCCATAGACTGTAATATTAACAGTCTATGGTTTGACCATGGAGATGGGACATGCTCGCTTCGGCTTCACCGCAGTTGTGTACGTCAGCGGCTGTGGGAGAAGGTGTAAAAGAGGGGTGTGACATGACATACTCAATACGGATCCGTATTCACCATCCATACGAAGCCAAATGAGAGCCGTTTTCCGATTTTTTCACCCTGAGACCTGGTTTCAAAAAAGTGCGTTTTCAGGCGGTGCGTTTGCAGGATTCGTATGGACGGTCGGCCCAAACGATGCAAAACATGTGCGTTTGCACAAAAAAACGTTTCCGTGTGGATGGCCCCTTAGTCTAGCTAGAGTGAAATACAAGAAATACCTAACCTAGTTAGTTATCCAGTGAGGGTGGTAAGCAAAAATCCTATAAAATGGGGACCCCTGGACAAAATCTAATCAAATGGGGGTTTGTGGTCTAATCAGCCTTTCAGTTTAGGGGTCCTTGATGTCTAAAAGTTTGAGAACCACTGGTCTACAGGGCTAAGAAAATGTGAGGCGTTTTGTTTTCTTCCTAAACAGGCATTTGTTGGCAGGTCCAAGCACTAAGGCATAGCCTAAACTAAATTATTTTTATGATATGTATTATATGTGCTATATTCTGACCAACTTAACTTTCTACATTATGTTATACAGTATGTAGATTTTGTAGGCTAGGCTCTACATGAACATACATACATATCAGTCCCTCCAGGAATTTGCGATGCAAATTCAACCACTCACCCTGGTTTTTATTTTTAAAGTATAGTATACACAAAGAAAATCTAATTTTCAGTCTCTCGCAACTTCATTGCAACAAAAATATCAGACTCAGCAGGTCTGGCCTAAGTACATTCCCCCCATGCAGCTTTGAAGTATCTAAAATCTAACATTAGAATAACATTTGTAAGTAAGATTTTACAAGGTAAAGTTTTGCATAGCCTGGGGGCTAAGCCCCCCCCGTCTTTCAATCCTAGTGACGTCCCTGATGTAGCGTGTGCTTCACTTTGCTTCTCTCATCTACACGGACGCAGCATTTCCCATTTTTGCAAACCATAAATAATTAGAAGGAAGAAAATCACTGAAAATGCACTTCAGGTGTTCTGATAGATCAGGAGGCACTTTACAGTACAGTCCTCAAAAGGTTGCAGCATTCTTTGTGGCTTTCATGAATCGTGGATGTGTTGATGACATAAATGAGGAAATATTAGAGGACTTAAGGAGACGTGATGTTGAACTACGGCGGGATTGGACACTTGGGGTCCGGGAGTGGCAATGTGCGATGTGCGATGTGCTTGTGGTGGAGTGGGTGCATGGAGATGGAGTGGAGGGAGGAGAAAGGGGGCTCAACAGGAGCAGGTGGTGCATTTGGAGGCCCACTCTCCATGGCTGCAGCAATCCTCTCCAGACTTGAGGAGATGCCCCTGAGAGGCCACAGCAACATCACCACCCGGTCAAGACAGGCATTTATTACTTCGCCGCATCCTGGACAGCTCCGCTGGCGTACCTGCTCTTAAAAGGAATGTGAGATGACGCTCTGATTGGTTTATTGCACGTTACGCCCAAACCACACCTAGCTACTTCAGATCAACCCATTTTAGATTTGCGTCGGACGCAAGACTCATTTATCCCGCCAGTATAATAGCAATAGTGAGATCCGCCCACAAAGCTACTTGCGTTTCGTGTTTGATACTTGCGTTTCAGATCGTTAAAATAGGGCCCTAAGGCTTGTGGCATGATGGAGGTGGTTTTAAAGTGGTTTAAGGTGTTTTTTATATATTTCACATGTCACTGTACTTTTCAGAAATACATCGGGGGACTGCTTGAATTTTGACTTTTAGTTTCTGACATTGAGGAAACAACTTTGATATTTTTTTCCATTGACTCAACTCATTGTGACAAAGCCAATATTACAAGAAAACTGCTTTCTTTAGCCTGAGGACTTACCTTATGATGACATGATGGAAATCTATGAGAGGTCCATAATGTGATCTCTTCAAATTACCAGAATTCCCCACCACAGCACAAGTCCTGCAGCGGTCAGGGCTGGATTCTAGAACTTCTGGACTGGGTGGGACCGTCAGAAACAGCCTGTCCACTGTTTCTCTGAAGGTACTGAAGTTGCCCTCTTCACCCTGTAAGCGCTGTCAGGCAGATCAAACAAATGGATTGACATATAAACACCTTGGCAGGCGTTGTCACCGCAGTGATGATGGCTATTGATTATATTCTATTTCCTGATCTGAAGTGCAGGTTGAGAGACAAAGTTAACAACTTACCTTCCACCAGTTGAAAGTGTCCTCAGAGAGATTGTAGTTTGCTGACAAAAATGGTTCAACAGATTTGTTGAAACGTTTCATAAACCACGGATCATCTTCAGATAAACATTGCTCACAAGCACAGGGGCTTTTGTCCTGAGGCAGGGAGCATGACATATATCCTCTCCAAGACACACAGATCGTAGTCACACACAGCAGGAAAATTAGGGTCCTCACTTTTAATTTCATCTTGGCTGTGTGACGCTTCTGATTTGGTAACAACAGCCCCCATCTATAGACAAAATATGTGGTGAAATATACACAAGAGAGACTAAAATCATAAATGTGGAAAAACTTGTCATATTGTTTATTTAAAGTAGTTAATAATGATATGTCTTTATTGTTTTCCCTTGGCATTCTGTGGTTAAGGACTGGGTAAAATACTTGCAGAATCACAATAGCCTACTTTGGACTAGTGTCACTGTAAAGTGCTGAATGCTTAAAACAGGACCAGACTTGGGAAAGATTATTTTACTGAGTGCTGGCAGCATATTGTAAATGTTGCGTCTTCTGCCTGTCAAAACAGGCTGCAACCTTGTTTTTTCCTCTTATCTTGCCATCAGTGCACTTCCTTTTTACTGAATGCAGAAAGTCAATACCATTCCGATCACGTCTTATATTATAACAGAGTGATAAAACAAATACGATTTTTATAGTTACCAAGAAATGAATAAAGAACAAAATCAGGAACTACTTGATAAAACCAGATCAGGTATCTTTATTTATCCCAAGGAAAAATTGCTGTGCCGCAGTTGCAAAACAAAGTTGGAAGAGTGCAGATACAAAGAGTGCAAATATACTACGATAAAAAATAAATATTAAACCACGGATTGATTGATGATGTCTAGGCTGATGAAAGATGCTGCACCTGCAAGGATGTCATTATCGAGGAGTGGCCCTATAAAAAAGAAGTTTGTGGTTTAATTGTTTTTTTTTTATGTTGTAGGCCTATTCCTAGTCAAGGCAAGGCAAGGCAACTTTATTCATATAGCACATTTCAGCACAGGGCAACTCAAAGTGCCTTACAGAAACATTAAACAAATAGGAAATTCAAAAATGAACAAAAACATTGACGAATACAAATATAATACAAGAATAAAATACAAGAATTGAATTAACAGTTCAGTATAAAAAAATAAATAAATTAAGAATAGGCAACATCAAAAAAGAAAGGTCTTCAGCCTTAATTTAAAAAGAGCTGAGAGTCACGGCTTACCTGCAGCTTTCTGGGAGTTTGTTCCAGATATATGGAGCATAAAAACTGAACGCTGCTCCTCCTGCTGAGACATAAGTCCTCTAATCCTTGATATATTTTTAAAATGGTAATAGGCTGATTTTGTTATTGTCTTAATGTTATTCATTAAGTCAGACACATTATTATGTATCTGTAATAACTTGCGGCTTGTGGCTCTGAGGTAAAGGTTGCCCCTCAAACACTTTAGTTTATTGGGTGTCTATATGGATATCTTTCATGCAGGTTGTTAGTGCTAATGTTTCAGCTGTTAGCAGTAAATTAAGCTAGTTCATGGCGACAATAGTCTGGGTTAGTTGTAACGAGAATCTGGGTTAGAAAATGTTACAACCTATCCCAACCTGAATTTTGGTTGTATTTATGTTTTTTTTTTTTTATTCCTTGAAAGACGGACCGAGAAGTGCCTCTCAACACATACAAATATTGTGTTAAAAAGTCATTCAACATTTGAAACAAAAATAAAACGATCTAAAGCCATAAAAAATAAACACTGTATAAAACACTATGATACTGTATAGGATGACCATATTAAAACGATGTGCTCCTCCAGACGGAGGCATCGAAAAAAAGTTGTCGCAATCGTCTATTTGTCCTGTTTATCGTATTATTCGTGAGAGTAAATTCCATAACATGTCAATATAAATACAGAACATTTGAGTTTTCTTTGCAAATATATCTTTGTTTGAATTAACGATATTATCTGGTTTCGTTTTGTCTGTTTTTCACAGCAGATCAAACAGGTGTTTGTGTAGGATATGAATTGTAAAAATTGGCTTTGTGAATTCTTCATGTCATCAATATAGGGAATATTTTTGATTTATTTTACACAATGGTCTCAGATTCACACAGTTTCACGTGTTTCATCCATCTGCCGTCGGTGTCGCTGTTTCTCATTTCACCCGTTTTCTGTGCATACGTCTGGGTCAGAGTGGCCGTGTAGGTCCGCACATTTTCCCGTCAAGTTTGCTTTTTATAAATCCAAATTATTGCGTAAAGAGCGGCGTAGGTCTTCTGTTGTGCGTAGGCCACGTTTATAAATGAGGCCCCTGATGAGCAGGTAACTATAGTCCTCATAAATCCACCGGAACGTCGTGGATATAGACTACGCGGACCCCAGCAGACAGTACAATTTCAGCTTACGTTTTAAATAAAAGTTTAAGTCACGTTAGACTTGATAAAAATTAGGACACTTAACACCCCCAACGCCTCCACCTGAAATGGCTGGGCTGTGTACAGTACAGATGTGCCTCATGAGATGTAAGGAGTGAAATATTATCCATGCAACTATTTTACATAACATAGGCATCTCAAGGACAAAATCTATGCAAACAAGTCATGTGTGCTATTCAATACCTTCATGTTAACCCAGTTTAGACTCTTATGATAGACAGTCCTTCCCCTGATAGGCATCTGCAAAGCACTTATTGTATTCGGTTCATACTTGAGTGGTTCTTCCTCATTTTTTAACATAGACAGTCTACAAAACATCCAGCTCTGACCAAGAAAGGAGAAAGGAATGCAAATGAGTGAGTCCTGGCCCGTGCCCAACATTCAATATCCAATTTCTGGTAAGCTGTTAGCTCACCTGTGTGTATCTGGTTTTATGTTTGCTTAGGATTAGGGTTTATTTGTTAAGTTCTTCTTTTAATGCTGCACCTAAAGAATTTGTATTTGGCTTCCAACTTCATACTCCCGACATGTACACAGGATCTGTTGGTCGGTTGGCCCACCACATTGGTCCAGACTGAAATAAAATGAGATAAACTTGTATTGTAAGTACCGTAAGTAAAGTAAAGTTTATTTGTATAGCGCCGATAACCGATCACAGATAAAAAATCACAAAGTGCTTCACAATCAAATGTAATACACAAAATGTAAGAACATTTTAATAGTAATGGAAAACATAACAAACAACCATAAAAAACCCTCGACTAACTAAAAACCTACTTGAATAGCAGAGTCTTGAATTACTTTTTAAAGAATAGACAGAATTCACACAACGTAGCAAGGGAGGCAAGACATATTGATCCCCAGCTAAATTATACAACAGCATGGGTTCATGTACAAAAACTAGGGCAGTTTCTATTTGGCAAGACCAGATTGTATCCGGATTGATATTAATAAGTCTTGACAGCAAAAAAACACATGAAATGCGATTTTCCTATTAAAATCTCATTTGGAGGTGGTTTGAAATGCAATTCCAATCTGGTTTTCTGCAGATGTAACTCAAGCTCAAGTTGGATTTCAAAGTGTCTTCTGCATCACCGGTGTAGCCGAGGGTTATACTGTAATTGTGCCTATACTTATGCAGATAATAATATAAAAACACAGAGGCTCTGTATTCCAAACCAGCATGAACCAAGACACATTTTACTCCTGCATTGTCAGTGACTTTTTTCTTTTCTTTTTTGGGCTTTTATGGCTTTTAATTGATAGGATAGCTTGAAGACAGAGAAAGGGAGAGAGAGGGGGGAGGAAAAGACATGCAGCGGGCCGCGGGTCAGATTCAAACCCGTGCCGCTGCCAAGGACTCAGCCTACATGGGACGCTCACTCTACTGAAAAAAAAAACATTTGCGATTTCACATAATTTTGGACCATTATCATTATCATGTCTGTGTCTAATACGTTTGAAAAGCTATACCAGATAATAAATGATTAACACTCAAAAAACTTAAAGAAGAAACTTGCTAAAGATGTCCTGTGGGGAACAACTATAATCATCAGATCTGAGAAAAGTGATTTAGTTACTACTGCTCACATTGATTATACAATCATTCGGCTTAGGTGCGGCCTAAAATCATATAATGGTAGGGAAAACCTTGCATTCCTCTGTCCCAAATGCACACACGTCTTGCCTGTCACTTAATCAACTTAGGTCTAGTATACTCTAGTATAGTCAAGGAAGCTGGAGCTGGGAGCTTTACAGTGGTGGTCCTATGCTTATGCAAAGAATTAAAATGAACCCAAAGACATTTATTGAAACAGCAAGTGACAAACATTTTTATGCGAATTAAGTGATATCGAATAGAAAAGGCCTTATGGAAACAGTAAATTTCGATTGAATTTGATGAATATCGACTCAAAGTTTATACGTCTCAACAGATTTTCTCTTAATCGGTAAACGGCTTATGCGATAAACCCTATTTTAGGTAATTTTATTGTTAAACAGACACACCTGAACAGGTCACAAGTGGTGAAGACTGCCACCGCATGCGTACTACTGTGAGTGCTGACGTAAATGTCTCTTATGATGCAACGATCGTCTACTACAACCTGTAGTACGATTGGTGGCCAGCCCTTTCTATTGACAAAATCCCTGTAACCTTCAGCAGTTGGTCTATTTGCCATACACCTGTGGCACAAGGTGCATTCTAGTTAAGTTAGATAAGCAGCGAGATCTCATGCGCCTCATCCACTCCAGGTACCTTCGCATCATCCTCGTTCATATGGCATTGCACATGGCGTAAACACTCCGGTGCATGGTGGTCTTGCTGACCCCAAACGTTTACTCTGCGCATGTAGCTAGTTTGTAGAGCGTATAGCCGATAATGCTTCTCGGTTGAAACCGGACAACCATCTGGCGCGAGGGACAGGCCAACAAAATTACACAACAGGTCAAATCCGAAAATGTTTCAACCAAAAGTTTCCATGAAGTATCTCTAAACCACAATCTCCCACAACAGTTTGGAGCGATGTCGTTCCCTAACCACAGGCCATCTCCGTTGTTGTCGGCCATTTACGTGCATCTGCATCACCATAGCAATGTAGTTGTAGTAGTTGTTGTCTTATTGTATTTTGATATGTCGCTATCAGCTGGCACATAAGCACTATTACAACTTGTGCAATATTACTCATTTAGGTAGAAGGCGCGATCCATTTTATCTGGCAAAACTTTGTTCGCAAATGTTAGCTTGAATGTTCAGTGCGAAAATGAAAGGAAACACCATAAAATGTCTCAAATCAATTTGATCTACCAATTTGACCGCAAAACAGCATGTGACGTCATTACGCACAGGTTTTTATTCTCTTTAAAGCCGTTGGATGAGAACCGAGAAGCAAATCAGTAATGCTGTTGTGGTGACCACACAAGTATGGACTTTCAATTGGAGGATTTTGCTACTAGTCCATCAGTTGCTAAATTAGATAGGTGTAAGAAGGCTGACCTAATTTTGGTGGGAAACTTTTATGATGTGCATGTGCCCTCTAGTCTTAAGAAGCAGGAGTTGAAAGAGCTCCTTTGCTCAGAGTTAACTGGCAGGGGTTTGTTTGGGGAGTTGGCTCCTTCAGAGGAAGTTCCGGGTGAACAGGCTGGTAGTGTTGCCCCCATAGACTGTAAATATTAGTGGACAGTCCATCCGGTTTCGCAAAGTGCTGCAAATGCGGAAGTGCCTTAAACCTGCATTCTATCTGAATTCCAGCAGGGGGCGACACGTGCGGTTGCAAAAGGAGGTCTGTTTCTGTAGAAGTCTATGAGAAAGTGACCCACTTCTCAATTGATTTATTACCTCAGTAAGCCTCTTCATAATGAGTTTATGGTCTCAATCGCTAGTTTTAAGTCTTCTGCAACACAGAATGATGTTCATTTTTTTAATTATGGTCTCGTTGATTTTAAAATCGGCGATAAAGCAGAGGGTGTTTTAGGGCGTGGCTATGATGTGATTGACAGTTCGCGGCCTGTCAATCATGACAAGAGGTTAAGCAAAGCTTATCCAAGGCACGTCAACTTCATTTTGGAGTTTGACCAGCTTTCTTTGTAGTGACTGTGACACTTTGGTTGCCTAATAATGTCTTGTTCAGCGTTTGGTTGGACGACAAGACACTCAAAGGACTCGGCAGTTCCGTTTTTCTGGTAAGTAACGTTAAAAAATTTTAAATACTGTTTTTCGTTAGCGAACGTTAGCATCCCAATTAATACCAGTTTGCTAGCTAGCTAGATTGCACCTTGCTAACCAAGCTAGTGGGCTAACATTATGCAGAGTATAAACGGATTCATATATATATTTAACGTTACAGTCGTATACAGTAGGTGTGCACAACGGTCTCGCCAGTGATCTATTTTTAACCATATCTGGTGTTATTGCTAATCGATGCGCATGCCTCCCTAACCCGCAAGCTAACACTACCATTACATGTAATGTTAGCTGATGTTAGCTTAAAATCAAAGCCTGATATAGTTAATGATATGGTGCAAAGTCATATTAAACCCTATATTCGCACGGGATTAGAAAAATTTTGGGACTGCGTGTGATTTAGAAATTACCCCCTCACATCTGAGTTTCGTGTGGCGCATTCGCACAGGACAAGCAGAGACTGCTTTTACTTGAATATACTGAAATATATGTTCCTGCCCGAGAGTTGGGCAACGTTACCCGGAGGTGCCCGAAGGACAGGCACATAATATCATCCCCGCCGCGGGGCACCCACACAGCATCGCCGTCACCCACACAGCATCGCCGTCACCCACACAGCATCGCCGTCACCCACACAGTATCACCGTCACCCACAGAGCATCGCCGTCACCCTCACCCTCGGACAAAGCCGTGGGGGGAACGCGTAGACTCGGAGACGGAGGTCTCCGGGCGGGGCAGTGGGCCAGAATATGCGTTGATGCTGTTACACTGATGTCTTTCTTCCACTTACTGTAGTTGTGTCTGCTAATCTATTTGAAGACCTTCTGTCAGCACATTAGTCTGTTTTAAGATGAGTCACATACATGTTACAATCTATATTTACAAGTGCTGTTTATTACCAAAATGTACATATCATTAAAAAAGTGTTGCGTACAATACACATTGTCTAAGATAAATTTGACATGTAGCAGTATGTTTACTTAATACTGCATGTCCTCAACTGAAGCATAGATTCATATACAAGCGCATATATTAATATAATTCATTTTGATCTACCATGCCTTAACTACATGTTTGTCTATTACAAACATTTGCCGGTCCTTATCCTTTCTCTTGTGCCTCAGCTGCCATTGGAACCTGACTCCTGCTACCGCTTCACTCCTGCCATCCACCGGAGCAGACAGCCACCACCACTGGACCCCCACCACTGGACCCCCCACCACTAGCCAGCCTGCTATCTTCCTCTGACGGACCCGCTCCTTCCCAGAAACCACCGACCCGTTCTCCATCCTGGAAACTTTGACGTGCTTTTTCCCCCTCAGACACCTGGACTCGATACTTTAAATAAAACCTGTTAATTCACACTCCTGGCTCTGCGTTCTGTTCACCATTCAAACCTAAAAGTTAGCACTTTAGAAATATGTATAAGGCATATAATTGAGATATTTTATGTATAGGATTAAACTGTTAGAATTAGATATTGACATTGTATGTTTTTAGTTTTCATACTTTAAAAATGTCAGTGCAGTAAATATAAGGTACATTGATTTAATTATTACATTGAATAAGTTGTTTATTTTTTCTTTGCAATTTGTGATCATACTTTAGTTATAATGAATTTACAATAACCCTACACAGATTAAACAGCACCTAGTGCATTTTCAATTAACTACTAAACACTTGACTACGTATTTAAATGTAAATGTAAATGGACTGTTCTTATAAAGCGCTTTTCTAGTCTGAATGACTACTCAAAGCGCTTTAACATTGTACAGGAACCATTCACCATTCACACACATTCATACACTGTGGCCGAGGCTGCCATACAAGGTGCCACCTGCTCATCAGATAATCATTCACACACATTTACACTCCGATGCGCAGCATCGGGGGCAACTCGGGGTTCAGTGTCCTGCCCAGGGACACTTCGACATGGGACTGCAGGGCCAAGGATCGAACCACCAACCTTCCGATTGGCAGGCAACCGCTCTACCACTGAGCCACAGCCGCCCCTATTTAAAATATATTCAAATATATAAATTAATCTAAAAGGATTTTGGTGAAGTGTTTTCATGGTGATTAAAATTGACAAGTACATAAAGACACACAAAAGCACAAACTACATTTTGCTGATCCTTTGTCAATATTCAAGTAAGTATGGTAACATTTAAGAAATCATTTATGTTGATTAAAGCCCAAATAGACACTTTTAATCAATTATAAATTCTATCAAATTACCAATGTCTTGAATGACTACAATACTGTATGTTCCTGTAGTTACTTCAGAAAAACAACAAATGTAGCTTTAGAAAGACCTTTTTTTCACATTGAAATGGGCATTAACTTCAAAAACTACATAAACCACAAACACTGGCAATATTTTTAACATTATGTTTAAAGTGATGAATTAAATAATGTAGTTCACCTTTTACAATCCAGTGTAAATTCCACACATAAATCACTGCTGTGGGTCAAGGTAAAGGCAATACAAAGAGGTAGTTGAATCACTAGTGCCACATTGTTAATTACAGTAGAAATGTTTGACATTACAAACCACAATATAAAAATATAGCTTAACATACACTTGTGCAGCACTGTTCAGTCAAGTCCAAATGCCTGGGTAAAGAAATAAAAGCTGCCTTTACGATTACAGTGAGCATAGTGTGACAGTCTGTTGGTTGTCTGTAATGCACAGTGGAAAAAGAAAAGTAACTATTACTTAATTCTGAGGAATTGGGTTGGGTGCACATGCCATCGTGGCTCTCCACACTCCTATTTCTGAAAGAAAGAAAAAGAGTCATCAATTTCCATTTGAGCCCCTCATAGTTAAATATATATGCACACTAGCATGTAACTGTACTTCATTAATTATCTAGGAGAATACAGATGAATTAACAACAGTGTATTGGTCTTTAGTGTAACTTTAATTCTTAAAAGCATGTAAAGGCTAAATGCACCAACCATAGACTGATGATACTTGCTAACAGTAGCAAGACTTTATCGGTGCTTTATGGTTATTACAGTTAGTCAAACGTTCTAAGAAACTTGGTTAAACATTTGCTAATAGTTAGCGTTAGATAATGATAAGCATTGACAATCACCGTTTTGCATTTCGCTGACCCTACGTTTAAATTAGGAAAACGTAGCTAAACTTCAATTTGTAGAAAATTAACGTTAGCATGTTTTACCATAATGGCTAGCTAACGTTACAGACCATTTACATGGTAACATCAGATACATTTACTTTACAATGTGACTCCTCTTATATGACTATGGGACAACGATATATTTAAAACCTAGCAAAGCTAAATCTTACCTTGAATTATGTATGCTAGCTTTCAGCAGAAATTGCATCCAGATTGCCAGTGAACGTGTGTAACGTAACAAAGGGTGTAAACAGCGTTGCTAACTCAAAAAAACGTCACATCCGCAACCACGATGGCTGCGCACATAAACGCAAGCTCGACGACTCATATCAGCTCTCCACAAACCAATGGGTGACGTCACACATGCTCTGTCCACTAATATTAACAGTCTATGGTTGCCCCACTCCAAGTAATACCACCTCAAGGCCTTGCGGTTCTGACAAACTTGACTACAGAAGAGCTAAGGCTAACGCTGCAGATCAGAGAGGCGGAGGTGCAAGCCATGCATTTGAAAATAAGAGTTCTGGAGATAGCGCGGGGAGCCGCTACATCTGCCAGTTCTCCTACTTCACAGTCATCCGCTCCAGGACCCCAAGACAGCTTTGACGTGAGTAGGCACATTGCACTGGTTCCACCATTTAGAGAATCTGAGGTAGATTCCTATTTCCATGCTTTTGAACGTATTGCTGCTACACTGAATTGGCCGAAGAGTGTATGGCCTCTTTTGCTCCAATGTAGGTTAGTGGGCAAAGCTCAGGAAGTCTGTACCTCTCTGTCCATTGAAGACAGCTTGAAGTATGATGTTGTTAAAGCCACTGTCCTCCGTGCCTATGAGTTAGTGCCAGAAGCATTTAGGCAAAACTTCCGAAGTTGTGAAAAAACTGCCACCCAGATGTATGTAGAGTTTGCAAGGCAGAAACGCTCTCTGTTTGATGAAATGGTGTCTGGCTAGTAAGGTGGAAACTTTGGGTGATTTGTGTGAATTTGTGTTGTTGGAGGAATTTAAGAATCGGATCCCCGATAAGATTGTTGTCTACTTAAATGAATAAAAAGTATCATCCCTTGCTGCTGCCGCTGTATTGGCGGATGAGTTCACATTAACTCATAAATGTGTTTTTTCCCCCTTTGTTCATAGGGAGCCAATCTCAGTTGTTTGTAAAGGTAACTCTCCTACAAGTCATCGTCGCAACCCCACTGCTGCCCCTGCCGCCACCCAAGTCATTGAGTGTTTTTACTGTCATGAGCAAGGACATCTTATCGCTGCTTGCCATCTTCTTAAAAAGAGAGAGCACCGTGAGAATGCCACAACAGCCTCTCCAATAGGTCTCATTTACACTACACCCCGCAAAAAGTTTAATCTGGTTAATGCTCAAAGAGACCAAATCGATGAGGCTTTTAGGACGTTTATTTCGCATGGTTTTGTTTCTCTAGTGGGTGAGGAAAACCAGGTCCCTACCACTATCCTGGGGGATACTGGAGCTAAACAAACATTGATTCAAGATGGTATTTTGAGACCTATTGTGGGGCAGATGTGTGGCCATGGGTTTTAACATGTTTGCAGTGCGGGTGCCGTTGCACCCCATTCAGTTGTCATCCAGATTTGTGTCGGGCAACTTTAGTATCGCCAAGCGTCCTCAGTTACCGATAGCTGGGGTAGACTTAATCCTCGGGAATGATTTGGCTGGTGGTAAAGTTTTTCCGTCTCCCGAGGTGATTGAACATCTGGTTGCGGACAAATGCATTCCTTTTCGTTCCCCTTCGAGTTTCTTTTCGTTCCATTTTGTTCCCGTTCAAGTTCCCTTTCGTTCTACATTCACATAGTTTGCCTTTAGAATTGTTTTGTTTGTTGTGTTGGGACCTCCTCTCCAAAATACATGATAACTGCTACTTTGAACTTCTTTATCCTGGCCATGTTTGGAAGCGGGAAGAGTGTGGGGGGGGCACCTCTTATGTTGCGTCTGCATAACCCCAAGGTATCCGGTCGTAACACACTGATTTCCGAGAAGATTTCTTGAGAGTATAGAGCCCAAAGACAGGTGGAGATGATTATGCGGTGACTACGAGAAATAACAGATACGACCACCACAACATCTAACTTCACCCATCACTACACCCAAAAGGAAATATATTTGAATGTGTCTTTTTAGCATATTAATTGGCTGGTTAAACGTTAGATATGGTCATAAGACTGACATGACACTGTCATTATTATGGCATGACATCTGTCATGAACAGGAAGGAGTCATTTTGAGTGTTCATGACTTTTGTCATTAAGTGTCATTCAGTAAATTATTATTATTATGACACTTTTAATGCAAAGCTAGCATTGTCCAAGATGTCTTTGTTATGACAACTTGACATTAATGAAGACAACCATTTCTGTGTTATGACACTTGACATTAAACAAAACAGTACAACCTGTCAAGGTTTTTGTAACGACAACTTGACATTAACTACACTGTAAAAAAACAAATTTGTTGACTCAACTTAAAAATAGGTGTAACCTGGTTGCCTTGAAATTCTAAGTTGATTGGAAATCAGATATTAAGTTGGCACAAAGAGGCTATTCAGTTCTCTCAACTTAATGTTGCAAGTTCACTGTACTAATAACACGTTCAGTCAACTAAGGTTTATTTGTAAACACAACATTCAATTTAGTGGATAAGACTTCTAATTATGCATTATATGAACTAATGATTGTGTGGAGTCAACTCCAATCTACATCAATTCAACAACATTATGTAGTGGGGCTAATGTGCATTTTCAAGTTGTCTTGACTAAGCTTTGTATTTGTGTTGACTTCATTATGTGTGTTGTATTAACATATCAAGTAAGTTGACTCGGTTGCCTTGAAAATCTAAGTTCTACCAACTTTTTTTTTAAGTTTACAAAAGACAAGAATGTTAGTCAAGATTAACAAAAACATTTATTTCACACATTCAAGTGTTTCATACAATATAAAACAATGGTAAGACACAGCATCAACATATTTTTCCTTATCCACTCTGTTAAATATCTATCTGCCTTTTTCTGCCATTACAAATCATAAGCCTTACTGTTACTGTGTGTGGGTGTGTGTGTGAGTGAGTGTGTGAGACAGAGAGTGAGTGAGTGTGTAAGACACAGTGAGTGAGTGTGTAAGACAGTGAGTGTGTGGGACAGAGTGAGTGAGTGTGTAAGACAGAGAGGGAGTGTGTGTGTGTATGAGACAGTGTGAGTGAGTGAGTGTGTGAGACAGAGTGAGTGTGTAAGAGAGAGTGAATGTGTGTGAGACAGTGAGTGTGTGTGAGACAGAGTGAGTGAGACAGAGAGAGTGAGTGAGACAGAGAGTGAGTGTGTGTGTGCGACAGAGAGAGTGAGACTGAGTGAGTGTGTGAGAAAGAATGAGTGAGTGAGTGTGTGCGACAGTGAGTGAGACAGAGAGTTAGTGAGTGAGACAGAGTGAGTGAGTGTGTGTGAGACAGTGTGAGTGAGTGAGTGAGTGTGTGAGACAGAGAGTGAGTGCGACAGAGAGTGAGTGAGAGAGACAGAGTGAGTGTTTATGTGAGTGAGTGTGTGAGACAGAGAGTGAGTGAGACAGAGAGTGAGTGAGAGAGACAGAGAGTGAGTGTTTGTGTGAGTGAGTGTGTGAGACAGAGTGAGTGAGACAGAGTGAGTGTTTGTGTGAGTGAGTGAGTGTGTGAGACAGAGAGTGAGTGAGAGAGACAGAGAGTGAGTGTTTGTGTGAGTGAGTGAGACAGAGTGAGTGAGACAGTGAGTGTTTGTGTGAGTGAGTGAGTGAGTGAGTGTGTGAGACAGAGAGTGAGTGAGTGAGACAGAGAGTGAGTGTTTGTGTGAATGAGTGTGTGAGACAGAGAGTGAGTGAGTGAGACAGAGAGTGAGTGAGAGAGACAGAGAGTGAGTGTTTGTGTGAGTGAGTGTGTGAGACAGAGTGAGTGAGACAGAGTGAGTGTTTGTGTGAGTGAGTGTGAGACAGAGAGTGAGTGAGAGAGACAGAGAGTGAGTGAGAGAGACAGAGAGTGAGTGTTTGTGTGAGTGAGTGTGTGAGACAGAGTGAGTGAGTGAGACAGAGAGTGAGTGAGAGAGACAGAGAGTGAGTGTTTGTGTGAGTGAGTGTGTGAGACAGAGTGAGTGAGACAGAGTGAGTGTTTGTGTGAGTGAGTGTGAGACAGAGAGTGAGTGAGACAGTGAGTGAGAGAGAGAGAGACAGAGAGTGAGTGTTTGTGTGAGTGAGTGAGTGTGAGACAGAGAGTGAGTGAGACAGAGAGTGAGTGAGAGAGACAGAGAGTGAGTGTTTGTGTGAGTGAGTGAGTGTGAGACAGAGAGTGAGTGAGAGAGATAGAGAGTGAGTGTTTGTGTGAGTGAGTGAGAGAGACAGAGAGTGAGTGTTTGTGTGAGTGAGTGAGAGAGACAGAGAGTGAGTGAATGAGTGAGTGAGAGACCAGTGTGTGTGAGATAGCCTGAGTGTCCAAGGTGGTGGCAAAATCAGAGAATATATACAGTCACATATGTCAACTATAGAGGCAATAAAAACAGCATATTTTGAGAGACAGAGCAAAACAACTCTCAGGACTTCTAGTCCACCTTAGCATTGACAGCTAATATTTGCATAACTATGTGTGCAACATGATAATTTAACTTTAAGACTATTTGAGGTAGTAAAACCAAATGGCAATAATTTTCTCCTTTTCATCCCACGTACAACTGACCTTACAAGTTCTTAAAAGACACACTTAAAAACAAGGAACAGTAACTCCATGACGACTATGTAGCCAAGATAACGGGTGGCACTTTTGAGTAATATAAAAAACAGCTATGACTGCCTAGTCCATCTGTCCTTCAGCCGCACAGAGACCGGAGTCCATTAACTCTTGAAGAGCAAAGGTCTCCACCAATGTTCATTATCACCTTTTGTATTACCTCGAACATGTACTTGAGCCCTTTTGGGTAATGGATGTTGAAGACGTAGAGCAGACCCATCAGCAGGGCGAATGCGTTTGGCACATCCTTCAGGTCCCGAAGAACGATATGCTTCTCCAGAATCAGTGCATCATCAATCATCTCCTTGGGGACAGGGCGTTGAGGATCCTCCTCTGTAACCACCAAGATTCCGACGTTCATTCCTTTCACTGCCTCACTCTCTTCGTTTGGCTAATGACACAACAAAGTAATAAGAATAGATTGCAAATCAGAATTAATTCCTCAACACATGAAAATTCAAGATGCATAGCAAACTTGGGTATGAAAATGTCTGATGCAAACTAATGTAAACCTATGTAAATGGAAGAAATTCATATACATTACAATTTCAAATTAATTGAGCAAGGAATCCCGTCACTGCAACTTTGAACAATTCACTTGTTCTCCATTTAAGCAGATGTCTTTCCACGTCTACATTCTTATAACAAGACATATTTTCTAGATATCCTATAACTACCGGATCATGACTTCATTTGAATCAAAAAGATCGAGATTAGCAAGTGATATGGATTCCAGAGTGGCATTGATTCCTCACATACCTTACAAATCTTAAAGAATTGGGAGGGATCCTCTTTCTGAAAATGGGCCAGGCCAAGGAGAACAAGTGCTCTCTCTCTCTCTTTTAGTTCTGGACAATAGAAGAGGGATACAGACCAGAAAGGAGATCAGCGCTGCATAAATAAAAAATAAAAAAAATGACACAACTTTGTATATGCAGGGAAAGGGGCAAGTAGTTCCATTGAATCCATGCTGAACTTTGTAATGCCTAATTACTTTGCGTTGATTTGTTGAGGAAAAACTACAAAACTTACAGTTCCACTGCATCAATCATGACACTGAATTAATCTTCGGTCAGTTGTTTCTGAAGAAAGAAATAGAAACAAAAATACAACATTAGCGTGGCTTAAAATACAAACAAATAGCATAGGTGTGTTGTCAGACAAGCTTTTTATTTCATGAAATGTAATGCAATGTAAGGACTATGCCCTATGTTGGAAGGCTATTTTATACCAATCAAAAATAATGCATTGGTCAGCCCTTTCCCTAGTGTACTAAGGCCTACATCTATCCAAAGAAAACAAAGCAAGTCAGTCTGATAACCTTCACTTCATTACACACACACACACACACACACACACACACACACACACACACACACACACACACACAGTACCGTGAGTAATGAATATTTCAGTTCAGATTGAGAACTGTAAATAGTTCACTACTTCAATATTATTATTATTGATAATATTCACGTTAACGTTTCACTTCATTTAGTTATTAAAATGACGGTTGGGGAAGAGGATATGAGAGACTATAAATATTTAGCCAAAATAATCACAAATTCACTAGGTGAATTTATATTACATTATTACTTAGGTAGCTCTCTCCGACGTCCCGCTGTCTCTCCTACCTACCCCGGCCCCCGCACCCCCTCCCCTTTTAGCTACCTGCCTGATCAGTGCTGCTGCAGATGAGGAGAAAGCAGAGGGGGGGTGGGCTGCTCCTCAGTCACAGACTGTTTTGGCGGACACAACAGAGAAATACATTGCCTGCTCGCCGGAAAATACTGGCGTCCTTTCAACAGAAAGTCGCCAGATTTGTGGCTAGTCGCTTTCGTGAAAAACGGGGGTTTGAAAAGTCGCTAAATCTAGAGCAAAAGTGGGCGCACAATTCATGATAAAAAAAATAGTATCTTGCTTGTTTAAACTAGTTAACGTGTTTCAACGTCATAGCTCATTTGCCACATCTGACCATATGCAAAAGATACGTTATCAGAACATGTTCGGACAAGCGTGCCTAAATTAAACCACCCCAGCCTGCATATTTAGCCATGACAGAAATTCAAAAGAAAACATTTCCCCATGCATGCCTTCATCCATAGATATACAGCCTTCATCGAACAAACCAGCTAGCTAGTCAACATAAGGGCTAACTAACTTACTTTCAGAGGATTAGTTCGTTACTTGAATAACTTAGTTGAAGGCAAGTTCAGAATTTCTCCACTTAATCATTACCTAGCTAGCTATCTACTACTAGCTAATTAATGAACAATGTTTGTTCTTTTCCCGTAATACACACACACACACACACACACACACACACACACACACACACACACACAAACGCGCGTGCGCGCACGCACACACACCACTTAGCTAGCTAAGTTTTTGAAACTAAGGGCTTGCACGTTATACTGTAGGTTTGAATGGTCAGTTCACAGTATTTCGTTAAAAACTTTAGCTTAGTAAAAACAAAACTCAAGCTATACTGAAATATTAGACCATAGAAAAAGTTAAAAGTTTACTTACGCCAACGGTCAGCTCGCTTCTCGCGCTCGGTCCTTCAATAGAGGAGACGTTGACTAACGTGGTCTGCCGCTCTGCGCATGTGCAAAATGACGTAGCGTGGTGAACCCTGGGTGAACTTCAACTTACATTTGAGAAGACAAGCATGACTCAGTTGTGTCAACTGTGCATTAGAATTTCCGAGCAAAACACAGATATTTGTGTTATCTTAACAAAAGTATTGAAAAGTTTTGAGTTGAAAGTTGACTTGACCCCAAAACAGAAGTTGAGACAACAAAAAGGGGAAATAATTTTTTACAGTGTAAGACAACATAACCTGTCAAATATCCAATTATCAAACTTAATAAACTATTTATCTTCATTACATTAAAATGTCATTAAGAGGTTAGTTTTTACATTGGCTGCCATCAAGAGCATAATCATTGTGTCATGAATAATTTTCCTTGACCTCAAGTAAAGTGAAACCATTTGAACCTGTCATGAACTTTTTGATATTGATGAAAAGGAAAGAAGGAGAACAAAGAAAAGAAAAAAAGGTTCTTTTGTGTTTGACACACACTTTTTCAGCACGCTGGTGGCAGAGATGTCTCATTCAAATACTAGGGTCAAGAATCTTGGGGAGTGTAGGGGAGCTTGATTTGCACTACCTCTTTGTCTCCTCACAGGGTGTCTTAAAGTGTCCCCCATATATATGGAATATGTAACTGTGTAAAGAGGTAGGCCGTTTTTGAAATCGCCTACTACATACTGCAGACGACTGCAGTAGGCAGTACCTACTGCATACTGCGTTCATTAGTATTCAGAAAGAAAAAGTTAAATTGTTATATTCTGCTGTATAGTAGGTCAGGCTGAGCCTTTGAACAAGCTCTTAAAGCGCTGGGCAAAAAAAATTAACTCACACCACTATTGCAAATAAAAAAATATAACTTAATGAGATTTGCATTTTTTTGTTTGTTTACTGTATAAGATGCTGAATATTTAAGAAACTGAAACTTAATTACGTTTCCTTAATTTTCATGACTATTTACATTGTAGATTCTCACTGAAGGCATCAAAACTATGAATGAACACATATGGAACTAAACAAAAAAGTGTGAAATAACTGAAAACATGTCTTATATTTTAGATCAGTTCAGTTATTTCACACTTTTTTGTTAAGTACATAATTCCATATGTTTTCATTCATAGTTTGGATGAGGACGCAGAGTTAGCCATTCTCTTTCACTAAACTTCTTTTTAAGCTCTAATTCCCAATTTGTTCTCAAAGAAGAAAAAGAGTTCTGGGAATTTTCAGATAAAATTCTATACAAGTGAGCTATGTTACATTTAAGTGAAGTAGCAGAAATAATGAATTGTTCTAGCGCAGTGGGAGTCTAAGTTCTCCCTTTTTATATAAAGATACAATGATGTAAACAAACCTTGAAGTATTTAAAAAAAATCTATTCTAGGAATTTGATATTCTGCACAAAAAGCAGTAAAGGATTTAACGGATTGAGAGTCTTCATCAAACATATCTGACAAAGTTTTTAAACCATGAAGTGACCAATTTCGAAAGGCAGTTTCAGAGAGAGCTAGAAAGTCGGGGTTAAATGCAATAGGAAAGTTTTTGCTTATATGACTTTCTGTGTTCAGATACCTATTACACAGAGTCACACTCTTCTGACGCCGCTTTGCTACAGTGGCTTTAATAAAATGCTCCGCTTCACCAATGTAAAGACAAATGCCGTTTGCAAAAAAACTTAATGCAACACAAATAATCCGCTGGGATGTAAGAGCATAGATGGGTGACGTTAGTGATATGAGGACAGATAAGGTTATGTAGGCTACATAACTGATCAACTGGGAAGAAAAACGATACCGCTCACATAGGAAGTTATCTGAAAATTTAAATGTTGGGGCTTCAATATCATCTCCCGATGTGCTTAAGTGTCTTTGAAGTAAAGCAGCTTCTTCATCAATGGGATCGTAGACAAAAGGAAATGCCATGTTTTGAGAAATAAAAGGTTTTATAGTCTGCCTAACATGGTTAATAAACCAACATATATATTTTTCTTATTGATGCCGATAACAAACTGCGCTAAAATGCGCCTGATACACACTGCATGAATGAATGAGGAAATGAAAGCGCTGTGTCAGAGGGAGGAGACTGAGACAAACTCTGGGTTTCTTGAAGAAAACCTGCTCCTGACCAGAGGCCCGTTCCAGAAAGCAGGTTTAGTGAAAACTCTGAGTTGGTTAACCCTGAGATGAGGGAAACTCTGGGTTTTCCGTTCCAGAAAGAGAGGTAACTTAACCTCGGAGTCAGTTTCTATGGTAACTGAGTCTGTGACCCTAACCTGGTCGGGAGCAGGTTTTCTTCAAGAAACCTCGAGTTTCTCTCAGTCTCCTCCCACTGAGAGGGAGGAGACTGAGAGAAACGAGGAAAAAAAACTTGAGTTTCTCTCATTCTCCTCCCTCTCAGAGGGAGGGGAAACTCATTTCCTCATTCATTCATTCAGTCTGTATCAGGCGCATTTTAATGCAGTTTTATCTGCATGAATAAAAAAAACGTATTGGTTTATGTAAGGCAGACTAAAATGTTTTTTTTCTCAAACATGTCATGTCCTTTTGTCGACGATTCCGTTGATGAAAAAGCTGTATTAATTCACAGAGAGTTTAGGCCTACGTCGGGAGATGATATTGAGTCCCGACTAGATGTTTTTTCATTTCCACATAACCGATTTGAGAGGTATTTTTTTCACAGTCTATAGATATGACACCTTATCCTTCCACTAGTTCAACATCGTGGACAGGCTTTAACATCCCAGCAGATTCTTTGTGTCGCATCACGTTTTTTGCAAACGGCAGTTTTCTTTATAACAGCAGCGGATCATACTGTAATAGTAAAGCCACTGTATGCAGAGCCGTCAGAAAAGTGTGATCGCTCTGAAACGTTTTTTAAACGTGTTCCCTGGACACAAACCAGTGAGAGCCATTAAAAAGAAATAAATGATTATACTTATAATTCTGTTAATGATCAGTGGTCCTGCAGCCTCAGAATGGGAATAGTTTACTTTTTCGACCGCAGGATTGCACGTGAATAAAATTACAGGTGTAGCCTACATTTCCAGTTTTCACCAGTAAAGTTAACTGTGATTAAATATGAAATTAATACACTGTTAATGTTTACGCATTGACTCGAGCAGCAATTTTCTCCCACACCAATTCTCTCTCTTTTGCAGCAGCAGCCGCTGTCTTTTTTTTTTTAACGAAATACATGTTCAAACCATAGACTGTTATCTATGGTTCAAACTCGCTCTTTGTGCGCATGAGTATTTCCGCCGACCCGTTTGTTTTGTGGTTGTTACCATGGTGAATCGTAGAATCATGGCTCCATTCATACTGCCTTATGTGCACGCGCGTAACCCTGAGTGAACATACTCCGAGTTGATTGAACCAACTCAAATCAGCTGTTCTGGAACCGAAAACTCAGAGTTTCCCATCTCAGGGTAAATCAACTCAGACATCAGGGTTAGACTCAGAGTTTGTTAAACCTCCTACCTGGAACGGACCCCAGGTTCGTTTCACAGGCTCAGTTACCATAGTAACTGACTCTGAGGTGAAGTTACCTCTCTTTCTGAAACAGAAAACCCAGCGTTACCCTCATCTCAGGGTTAACAAACTCAGAGTTTTCACTAAATCTGCTTTCTGAAACGGACCCCAGTTTTCAGCAATTACACTAAACATGTCATATTGACTCATAGTCCTTGATTTTTGTTTAGTTTTTATAGAGACTTGTGCTGTTGAAGTGTATTATTCACAATGTTCCTTCCATAATAACATTTCTTTTGAATTGGTCATCGGTATTATAATCTATATCCTCAATTTTCCACTTCCAGAATTATGTGAACACATGTTCCGCTTTATTTATCCGTTAGGAACTTCATTTGTGTTGAGCATCAGTGCATGTACAGTACCACGAACACAGCATAATCTAGCACACACACACACACACACACACACACACACACACACACGCACACACACACGGTTCCATATAGACAAATAGTAAATAGTTACCAATAAATAGTAACATAAATAGTAACCAAAACTTGCAAAGTACAATAGATAAATACATGATAAATAAGCATTAAGCATTAAAAAACAGTTACATTAAAAAAAAAAAGTTAAAATAGTAAATGTGTCAATCATTCATATTTCTGATAGATGTAGGCACAAAACTTGTCATGGCTCTCTTGGTCCTGAATATAAGTGATCTGTATCTCTGGCCTGAAGGTAAAAGACAATAGTGATTGTGCAGTGTATGAGTAGCGTCTAAGGCTATTTGTGTTCCTTTCGTTTTTGTCCTCCTGTAATAAATACTGATGAGTGGTTCCTTCACCTGTCCAATTATTTTACTACTTATCGTTATAACTTTGTTTAGTGTGTTACGATGAATGTTAGATAGTGGTCCAAACCAAGCTGATATGTTGAAAGTTATTACAGACACAATGAAACATTTGTAAAAAGCTATCAACACTGACTGATGAACCTGGAGTTTATGTAGTTTCCTCAGGAAGAAGAGTCGCTGCTGACACTTAGAGAAAATATTCTCACTATTTAAAAATGTAAGTTGAAATGTAAGTTTATGACTAAGTATTGTCCCAAGGTATCTATATGATTCTACCCTTTCTATTGGCTGATTGTTGACTAACAAAGTGGGGATAATGGAAACATCCTTACGGAAGTCAACTACCAGTTCCTTTGTTTTCGAAGCATTAAGATCAAGACAGTTCTGCTTACACCACACCGCAAAAATGTCCATCTCACTCTGCAACTCTCGTAGTGAATTAGTGGTGTCCATGATCACAGTGTCGTCAGAATATTTAGTATATATTATACCTGGGTTATTGCTCCTACAGTCATTAGTGTATAGTGTGTACAGAACCGGTGAGATTACAGAGCCTTGTGTTGCACCGGTGGAAACTATCTTAGATGAGCTGAGGTGACCGTTGACTCGGACCCTCTGATGTCTATTTGTCAGAAATGATAGGGTCCATAGAATGAGGTGCAGGTTCACATCCATTTGAAGCAATTTCTTTCCCATCAGAAAAAAAAAGCAGTAAGCAGTAAGCTCCATACGGCGCTTACTGCCACCCAAGACGATTGTGATTGGTTTAAAGAAATGCCAATAAACCAGAGTATTTTTTTTCCCACCCACTGAATGTTGTGTGGATTCACCAGACCCTCCTTTACAGCACCACAGTGGCAAAGTGAGACTATCATTGTTAATATTGTAGAGATGGTTCTCAGGATCAATGTCATTTTCCATTTCATGTATTTTATGTTCTGTTCAGTCAAATGTTTTCAAGTTCAGCTCAGCTTCATATTTCTCATGCTCATATTGACAGATACCTGTATATTCCAATTATCCTGTTCCTCCAAGGTCATCATCATTCACATCTCTAAGTGGTGAAGAGATATCCATACGATCTCCTCATAACAGTCGTTGTGCGTTAATGTAATTCCATAGAGATTGCCCTGGCCATACAAATGATTACACAGTGTTCCATGTTGTCAGCAAACACAGGCAAAAGTGCACTGAATTCAAGGTCATGCAATTACTTTCTTTTTTTGTGTTATCATAGGTCTAATTAGCCATTTGAAGCAACCATATCTGTTCTGCTGTATTTGCACCAGGTCGAATGCAGGAGCCCTTTGGGGTGCTTATGGGGCGCAACCTCAGAGCCCCTTTCAAGAAGTGGGATACAAGCCTGTGGCCCCCCACAGTGTTATTATCAACCACAACATGCTGCGATGAAATAGGGGGCAATGGGTCGACATCTCCAAGGCGAAAATATCTAACTCCGCCCTGCCGAAGAGACCCCAGATCCTGTGTACCACCTCTGGATGAAGCCACAGCTCCCCCAGTGGAGGCTCCTGACAAGAGAGGAAGTCCGTGACCTGATTCCGCTCTCCAGGTAAAAACATTGCCCATTGGCTGGTCAGGCGGGGGACAGCCACGTCAGAAGAGCCTGGGAGTATCTGGTGCCCCCCTGGTGTTTGATATGAAACACTGTCGAGGTGTTGTCCGATCTGACAAGCATGTGCCTTCTCCTCAGGTACGGCAGGAAATGCTGCAGAGCCAGGTGCACGGCCAGTAGCTCCAGCACGTTGATGTGCTCGTGGGCCTCGTGAGTAGAACACAGGCCCTGAGCTGTCCTGTTTTACCAAACAGTGCCCCATCCTGAAAGGCAGGCATCCGTCGTGACAGTCTCTTGTCGAAAGGGAACAGAGCCCATGGGCACCCCCTCCGACAGAAACAAACTCTCTCCCCATTAGCACAGAGCCATCAGGCACTTTTGCGACACCTTGATTTTCCTATGCCTGTGCCACTTGGCATCCAAGCGTAAACTGTTCAGCCATATTTGCAGAGTGCATGTGACAGTAAGCCCAAGGGAACGACAGCTGAGGCAGCTGTCAAATTGCCCATGAGGCGCAGGAAATGGATGTAGGGTAACATCCTGCCCCCTCGGAAAGAGGAAGGAGGGGGAGGATGTCGGCTATGTGCTGCAGCGATGGATAGGCCTTCATAGTGACGCTGTTCAGAGCCACACCAATGAAAGTTATGCGCTGAGAAGGAGTCAGAGAACTCTTCTCGAAGTTCACTGTGAGACTAAGTCGGGCCACATGTGACAGAAGGTGAGACGTGTCCTGGGCCACCTGGAGCCTGGACAGCGCACAAATTAACCAGTCGTCTAGATACGGCAGGATCTTCATGGCTGCAGAGGGTGAGAGGGCAGCCGCCATGCACCTGATGAAACAACAACGAAACAATTCTTACCGAGTGTAGAAGCTATGAGTGGGTCGGGAGCGTCCACCAGTCCGGGGCTTCGCCTGAAGCCGAACGGCAAAAAAAACACTGTCTCCTTCCCTGAAGAGGGACAGCTCAGCCGCAGCCTTTGGAAGGCGAAAAATCCGCAACTCCGACATTGCAAGGCTACAAGCGGCCAGCTTAGAAACAATCAATAATCCTGTGACGTAGCGCTGAGCAACAGACAAATGTAAACAGAGTACAGGTTGCAGAGATGAGCTGTGATGGTGTGGCATTAGTATGTCTGTTAATGAGTGTTGCCATTTTTGGCATTAGAATTTGAAAATAGTACTTCAACAGAAAGTTCCACATCAGCTGCAGCTGCAAATTGGTTGTTAAACAGCGCTCCTCATAGCACAAAGGCTTGGCACGCCCTAGATAAACGGTTGTGATTGGACAGACCTAGGCCAGGTTGGCTGGAAATCTGTCATAACAGCTAACTTATTTTATTTTTAACTAATTTATTACTAGAAAGACAATTTTGTGACTTGTCAGACCCTCTTAGCGATTTTATTTCTAAAAAGCAACTTCAGACCATCAGAGGAAAAGAGAGATAGAGACGGGTGCTGCACAGTGTGTCGCTCATGTTGTGTGATAAGAGTAAAGACTGTCAGCCATGAAATGATCAAGATAATTATAATCCTTTAATCAAGGATTTTAAAGGCAAATTTTATTTCACTATATCTGTTTCCATCTCTGTCAATTGCATTAACATGAACAGAACCGAGTACATTAGTTTTAAGAGAGCATTGGAAACAAAATAAGTTGCAGTTGATTTGGCCTTTTATTAGTTACTTATGGTAGTTTATTGAGCATTTGAGCTTTGTATGTATTAAGTCATTTAGCGAACTTCAATGTTGGTTTCATAGAATCAAGTAATATTGTAAAATATGTTTTTTGTCCATCAATACATATAATCTACTGTGTAACATATGGAAAGTACTGTAGCAAAAAAAAAAACACAAACAAAAATATCATTATTTGTCAGTGTTGCTCTTTTTTGATCTACTTACATGCATTGCCTCAGTCCTAGAGTTGTGGCAAGCCAGGCAGTATATAGTAATTGTAATTATATAATCAGTGTGAAGTTATACTTGGGAAACAGTATCATTAGGAAGATATACTTTTTGAAAAAACAAGACATATTGGCAATTTAACAATGTATTCATTTAACAAAGAGGAGCCTCAGTAGCGTGTGGAAGAACCATACACAGCCACAACAGCCTGGCACCTCCTACTCATGCTGGTCACCAGCCTGGTCACACACTGCTATGGGATGGCATCCCATTCTTCAACCAGCATTTGTTGCCAAGTCAGCCAACGTGGTTGTGTTGGTCACTCTGGCACGAACAGCACGCCCAAGCTGATCCCACAAGTATTAAATGGGGTTGAGGTCAGGACTGCTGGCAGGCCATTCCATCCTCTCCACCCCCACATTCTGGAGGTAGTCTCTGATAAACCCCGCTCTGTGGGGACAAGCACTGTCATCTTCGAGGATAGAGTTTGGTCCCAGACTGTGGAGATATGGGATGGCCACTGGTTGCAGAATCAGGCACCTGGTTGTCAGCACCTAGGGGTACCAGAAGCTCAAAACAAGAGTCAAAAGCAACAGCAAAGAAAAGCTGTTTGGCATTGTCAGAGACGATTTGGCAAATTTTTCATGGGCACAACCCGCATACTGAGCTCTGCTGCTCCTCCCACAAATGCATGTTCCTTAGAAATGGGGCAACATTTGAAAGGGAACTAAACAGGCTTTCCAACGGTATAAGATGTCTTGCCAAAAAGCATTGTTACCGCAGAGAAATAATCCACCAAACACAAATTTCCTTACTTTTTTTTTTTTAAATTTAGTATATGCTGTAGTTAGACCTTGCATGTTGAAAACCAAATCTTCAGGTTGTCGCATCTTACATGACCCACTGTTTATGTATAATAAGTTGTATTGTCATAAGTTGTGCGGTCAAAAGGATACATTTTTTTTATCGCTATTAATAAATTTCTATAGTTAATCATCGCATGTTTTATCATATGAATAAAATTTTATTATTTTGCATTTCAGAACTGTTTTTAAGTACATATTGACAATGGAAAGCAATTCTTACCAGTGCATATTGATTGGGAATCAAATGAATGCAAAGAAAGTTACTTCATGAACTGTAAAGGGGGTGGACAATGTCTTAAATGACAAAAATAAAAAAAACGATACGAACAACAAAGTCCTAAAACCGTATGCTGATATACATAGTCAATATAGTGTGCAGTAACTCCTATGTAAATACTTATGATTACTCACTGACGTCCAGTGATAACCTGTTAATGAGACAGTGTTTGCACTTTGCAGCAGTTACAGTTGGGCTGCATTCTCCACTCAAAACGTAACATTAGCCTACTACTCTTTGTCCGGCTCGCAAGCCCAAACAAGTGTGTGCGGCGTGCCTGTTGTTTTGTTTCCGGTCTAGCTAGATCCAGTTTGGCGTTACTAGTTGTCACAGCAGCTCAGGTGGCAGAGCGGTCGCCTACCAATCGGAAGGTTGGTGGTTCAATCCCTGGCCTTGCAGTCCTATGTCGAAGTGTCCTTGGGCAAGACACTGAATCCTGAATGCTGCGCATTGGAGTGTGAATGAGTGTGAATGTTTATCTGAGGAGCCTCAGCCACAGTGTATGAATGTATGTGAATGGTGACTGGTTCCCGTACTACGTAAAAGCGCATTGAGTAGTCGTTAAGACTAGAAAAGCGTGGCCAGTTTAGCTCAGGTGGGTTTGAGTCCGACCTGTGACAATTTCCTGCATTTCCCCTCTCTCTTCCCCTTTCATGTATAGCTGTTCTATCCATTAAAGGCAGAAATGCCATCAAAAATACAGTCCATTTACGTTACATACATAAATGCAGTCCATATGTTGATTTATTTGAGTTCAAAACACTTTTTCACTATTACTATAGGCACCTACAGTTTGTACTTGTACTTTGTACTGTGTACTTGTATTGAAATCTAAATTTTACAGCAGGATCAGTTGGAGTAATCTTTTGCAAAGCAACAGCAGGCAGCAACAGACAATGCTCAGAGTTTGTGTATGGCATGGAGTCTTGCTGGGATCGCTTATGGGTGTCAGTGATGTGTTGATCAAAACTGAGTTCATTGTCTTTATTTAAAGCATGTTGTATTTAAATGTTTCTATTTCCCCTTGTGGACAATGCAATATATCAATATATCTTAAAAAACTATAAATATACAAAATATGTATAATTTACTGGTACAGTGAAGTACAGTGGATGTTTGGTGGTTATTGCCAATAAGGACTGATCTTAACTGTTCATCAGAGTGATGGCCTGCAGGAAGAAACTGTTCTTGTGTCGGGTTGTCTCCTACCAGAGGGCAAAACTGGTTGTGTGTGTCCTGACTGTCAGGTTTAGTCTGTTCCTGACATGTTTGATGGCTGATCGAAGATAACCAGCCCACTCTCACTCAAAAGCGTACAAATAACACGGGTTTACACTTTGAAAATACGTGCAATGTGTACGCCAAAGTAAAATTGTGCGTACAGTAGATACGTGTAGCGCTCCAATTACAATGGAGACCGGTCCATTCATAGTATAAAGAGACGTGGGACCGCGTAAGGAGGTAGATTGGAGTGGCGGATGGGTAAAACACAGGACTTTCACATGGGAGATCAGGGTTCGCGTCGTGCGTGTGGTGATTTTCAGCCTTTTTGTTAAGCCGTGTATTAGCGTGTTTTAGCGGTTATGTGCCGTGTTTTAGTGAGTTTGTTATGTTTGTTTTTGTTAAGCCTTCCCCAATGTTTTCTTCCCTAAACTCAACCGTTTTTTTAGCGAGCCGCTTGCATATAAAACGCACCCAGCCGCGTGCATATAAAACGCACCGGCCGCATGCATATATAACGCACCGGCCGCGTGCATATAAAACGCACCGGGCGCGTGCATATAAAACGCACCGGCCGCGTGCATATAAAACGCACCGGTCTCCCTTACTGTAATTGGAGCGCTCCACGTATCTACTGTACGCAAAATTTTACTTTGGCGTACACATTGCACGATTGTAAACCCGTGATATTTGTACGCTTTTGAGTGAGACCGGGTTGAGATAACAGACTGAATAATCACAGTGTAGATCTGGATCAGCAGCCCCTTTTTTTGGGGCCTTTTTCCTGGTGGTGTTTATGTTGGAGGTTCACTTAAGGTCCTGCCAGATGGTGGATCACAGAAACCTAAAGGTTTACACAGCGGACACCGTGTTGTCCAGTATGGTGATGGGGGGGCATTGTTGGGTTGCTCCTCCTGGATACCACTGTTTACTCTACAGTTTTTAGGAGCTTTCAGCTCCAGTTTGTTCTGACTGCACCAGAGAGCCATCTGTTTATCCTCCCGTCTGTACGTCACCGTCACAGATGAATTTAATTGGTATAATCAGTTTCTTTGTTGTTGCTGAGCTGTGTTATTTTAGGAAAGGTAAGGTTCATTGGTGATCATTCATTTAAGTAATCCTTAAGTAAAACGATTTAAGTCAAACAAAATAGTGCTGCTGCTCAATAGAAAAAGTAATAATAATTAAAGAAAAGAAATTGGTGCTTGGTGGTGCTCCTGCCCCATCTCTCTTTCTTCAACAAATGGTCAAACTGGATTCAAAATGTTAAACATAGCTAAAAATTAATATGCAACCTGCAACACAATATTAAGTGTAAGACAACAATTGTAAAGATTCTTTTTGAGGATATTACAAAATGCAAATTCCTTTGGCTAACCTTCAACAAGCTGACAGCTATTGTTGCAGTCAAATGTACCATAAGGGACAATATCACAAGATCAAACAATGAACAGTTAAGGTGTGTCGTACAAACTTACGTTGCTGTGGTAAAAGCCTGAGGCAGCATTTGCGTGATTCGTTGACAGCTGAAATACTGTACTTCTTGTACAGAGCTTTTTTTTAGCATGGAACAACATAACGGTTCAGTGCAAACATGAATCATCAGATCCATGGGATGTCGATGCAACACTTTTCTTTTGATTTAGGTCATTCATACCACAAAATGGCAGTTAGTGCACAAGGAAGTGAACAAGGAAGTCAACAACAACATTACATTTCATTAGATAAAAACTTCTATTAAAACCATTTCTTTCTGAAGGATGAATAGCCTATGTTCATATGATCAAAGAAGAAGGCTGAAAATCAAAAACTTTGTGCAGAATCTTTTGTTTCGTTTCTCAATATTAGTGTTTGGATGAATCATGTAGACCTGTGGAAAAACCACTCCCTTACTCTTCCTGAAAGTGATGTCAAGGGAAACAATGAGCGTTCAACCAGTTTGTTTCACCAGGAAATACTCTGAAAGTCAGACGTCTGACTCCACACAACTGAAGTGGATTTACTCTCTGATCAGGAAGGACAAAAAAGAAAACATTCATAATAAACGCATCATAAAAATTCATATTAATGATAACAATTTATGCTTTTTTAAATCCTCAACCATCATCAGAGCAAACATGCAAACTGTGATAGTTATTTCATGACTAGCAGCTGTATTCACTTGATACAAATATGTGTTTATCTATGAACAGTATGACAAGATTTTCCTGATTTATGATTGAAGACTCTCTTGTTTATTTCTCCACACACTTTGTCTACAGATTGGAGGTGTTGTTTCCCAATCAGAAGCATCACACAGCCAAGATGAAATTAAAAGTGAGGGTCCTCATTGTCCTGCTGTGTGTGACTGCTATCTGTGTGTCTTGGAGAGGATATATGTCATGCTCCCTGCTTCAGAATAAAAGCCCCTGTGCTTGTGAGCGACGTTTATCTGAAGAAGATCCGTGGTTTATGAAGCGTTTCAACAAATCTGTTGAACCCATTTTTGTCAGCAAACCACAATCTCTCAGAGAATGTTTTCAACTGGTGGAAGGTAAGTTGTTAACTTGTTCAACCTGCACTTCAGATCAGATAAGAACATGATGTAACCGAACTCCCTACACTTATGTTTCTAGTAAAACAATATATTAACCATCATTGTGGCAAGTCTTGATAAAGATTACATTGAAGGTGTTAATAAATAAGTAAAATGACTCCTTATTACAAAAGTTCTGCTCAGTCAGGAATATGGCTTTAAATATGAATAGCTATTTACAGAATGTGTGGGCTAGTCTATATCCACGACGCTCCACTTCCGTTGCCGCCGGATATTCCGCCGGATTTCACTTTTTTTGGCCGGTACCTTTCGCTTTCTTTGTGTTGGAATTTTAAACTCTGGTCCATTTATGAGGACTACGGTTAACTGCTCCTCAGATCTCTGCAGGGTAAATCCAGACAGCTAGTTAGACTATCTGACTAATCTGAGTTTTTTCAGTTGCACGACTAAAACAACTTTTGAATGTAATGTAATGACGTTCTGACAAAGCGAGACTAGTGTGGGCTAAAACACACAAGAGGCCTCATTCTCCTTTACAATAATTCACCACGTGGTTACAATGGGGTTACAGTCGGAGGTGAACTCATTAAAATATGCAATAATTGAGATCAGTGTATATGATTAAATAATGGCTCGATTTGAAGGTTAGGCTATGTAATCACTGTTCCTAAGGATGGCAAGTTTACATACATTATAGCCAACTATGAATATAAAATGAAAAGGATGTTTTGCTACCTTTGTCTCGTTACAAGGCTACCCAACAGTTAGCTATAGACTATAGAACATAATTCACTGTGCCGCACAAATGCTACGGCCGACAGCTACCACCAACTTTTATGGTACATGTCCACTGGTGAGCATCATTTCCACGCTACATTGTCTATGTGAGCAGCTGGAAATGCATTCTGGTAGCTTTTCTGCAACTCTCGAAAAGCGGAACGTAGAGTTGTCCACATCAGGGACATCCTTCTTGACCCACCGCTTTTTAAAAACTCACAGAAAATCTTTTAAGATGACCGTTGTCGATCTAAATGAAGACTGATGTAGCCTATTTTTGTTGCTTGTCAGTGCTCATTGAAGAGAAACTGCTAGTGGCAAACCCACCAAGCGTCCAATGCTGCTGCCGTACCTTTAAAGTGGAATGTTTTCTTGCATGCTACTCAATGCCAGAATCTGTTTTCTTTGGTGTGGCTGATGGGCCACTAACGCATCACCCCTCCGTGTATGCGTTAATCTCTATAGCAGCCAGACCACACAACCCCCACACACTAATAGTAGTAATAGTAATAGTCCTTTGTGCTGTGTGTTGTTCAGTTCAGTCAACTGTCAACACAACATCTCAGAAGTTTCTCTGAGCTACTATTAAATATTTCTTTCATGGAAAAAAAAAGAACGAAAACAAGTCCCATCAGCATTCATATTTGTCTTTCCATCACTCCCGTGCGGCGCGCACAGTTCGTCTTTCAGTTTAACAGCCCCCACACAGCCTGCCTGATCGCGCAAGTCCACAAAAAATACAATTTAAAATTGTTTTTAATAACCATTTGTGCCTCACAGGGTTTACAGGGTGAAAAGGGCAACTTGAGTACCTTCAGAGAAACATTGGGCAGGCTGTTTCTGCTGGTCCCACCCAGTCCAGATGTTCTAGAGCCCAGCCCTGACCACTGTAGGACTTGTGCTGTGGTGGGGAATTCTGGTAATTTGAGGAGAACACATTATGGACCTCTCATCGATTTCCATGACGTTATTATAAGGTAAAGAAAGCTGTTTTAATCTATTATTGTCACAATGATTTGAGTCAGTGTCTTTTTTTTCTCAATTTCAGAAACTAAAACTCAAAATTCAAGCAGTCCCCTGATGTATGTCTGCAAATTATGTAGCATGTGAATTTTATCCTTTTGCACCCTTCAGAATAAACGAGGGTCAGACCAAAGGCTTTGAAGCAGATGTTGGGACCAGAACAACTCATCATATCATGTATCCAGAGAGTTCTGTGGATAGTTTAGATAACACCACTCATCTTGTGCTGGCTCCATTTAAGACGGTTGATTTTGACTGGCTCAAAGGGGCCCTCACTACAGGATTTAAAGCAATGTGAGTAATATTTTTGTGATAATTTGTCCCAGCAGTGTTCATTTTGTAAACACAAACTATTACATATGTTCATTAACAACCTTTTTTTCTATAATAAGATGAGACACGAGACGTTCAAACAAGATTGAAAAGTAGTTAAGTAGTTCTTTCTCTCTCTCTCGCTCTCTCTCTCTCTCTCTCTCTGTCTCTATGTGTGACAGCGTAGCATTAGGCATTTGGCAGAGTCGGAAAAGAAGAGTATGGAAAGCCCTCCAGTTCAAATATACGAGATTTCTAAATGTGATGTCACTTAAACGACACATAGACAACACATTAACAACATATTGTCGATGTGTTTTCTACATGTTTTGTTGTTTAAGGGTCATCAACACATTCATTTTCCACACGTTAACAACACATTGACAACATTCTAAGTAGTTCTGAGCATTTGGCCACTGGTCCAGGTTGAACGTGTGATTGATTAGTTCCCATGCATTGCAAAGCAGTAGGGTTAAACCATTTCTGTAAGCCTCCGAGGTTGCCTACTACTATTTAAAGGAGAACTCCGGGCAAGTTTTACGTTAATCTTGATTGCTATATGTATATGAGTACTGTCGATAGCAAAAAATGAGCCGAATCAGTGCTAGCAACACGGAGCTGCTGCAGCTAATGCCGAGAGCTACCCACTCAGCTACAACGGCAGTTATGGGGCATAAGATAAAGAGTGCCTTTGTGCCTCTTAACAGACATAAAATGAAATTAAAATGTCTGTGCAACATGAACAGGGCCCTTACATGACAACAAGATGCATTTAGCAACTTAGCTATTGTTTAAATTCACCTACCCTCTTAGCTGTTCGCTGCCGTCTGGGATGAGTGAGTGTGTTCAGCCAGGCTCCGGTAATAATCATCACGCAGCAGTTCCATGTGTATTTGTAGCATATATATCCATTTTGTGTGCTGTTGTTGGTGAATATGAGTCTCTGCAGTGGTGAATTGTGTGGTAGTTTCCTTAGCCAGGCTAGCAGCCATTACCGGCATCCTTCTCCTTCCTCCCCCGCCTCCCTGGCCACGGCAGGCCGACAACAATCCACAGGCGCCCGCTGGTCTGGTGGAGGTCCTCCAGAGGACAGTTCATGCTTTCGCAGCAAAATTTTAAAGTTTATTCCCCCCTCAAAAATAGGTAATTGAGCACTGTAGTGGTTATGATCATATCAGTGACTATGTAACAACATGGAAACAGACCAAATGATGCCTGTTTCTTGTAAAGTAGCATTACAGAAGGCTGCAGCCTTGCGCTGAAGTCCCGTGGGAATTCAGTTGTAGCAGGAAAAGGTAAACAACAGTGTGCAGATCGGAGCGTAGTGTGTGAAGAGTGAAGAGCGGAGGTGTTCACAAGGGAAGAAGCTTGGGGTAACGTAACTATGGAGCTAGAGCTAGCCTTCAGTAACGCTATTACTGTACAAGAAACAGGCATCATTTGGTCTGTTTCCATGTAGTTACATAGTCACTGATAGGACCACTACAGTGCTCAATTACCTATTTTTGAGGGGGGAATAAACTTCAAAATTTCACCGCGAAAGCATGAATTGTCCTTTGGAGGACCTCCACCAGACCAGCGGGCGCCTGTGGATTGTTGTCGGCCTGCCGTGGCCAGGGAGGCGGGGAGGAAGGAGAAGGATGCCGGTCAGGGCTGCTAGCCTGGCTAAGGAAACTACCACACAATTTGCCACTGCAGTGACTCATATTCACCAATGACAGCACACAAAATGGATATATATGCTATAAATACACATGGAACTGCTGCTTAATGATTATTACCGGAGACTGACTGAACACGCTCACTCATCCCAGACGGCAGCTAGCACCTAAGAGGGTAGGTTAATTTAAACAATAGCTAAGTTGCTAAATGCATCTTGTTGTCATGTAAGGGCCCTGTTCATGTTGCCCAGACATTTTAATTAGGGCCCGAGCGCCGACAGCGGCGAAGGACCTATTGAAACTGAAGGAATTATTCTCTTTCTTTCTTTCTTTCTTTCTTTTCCCGTCAAATTAATTGGCTTTTTGAGGAGCTTAACATTTTCAAAAACTCACCAAATTTGGCGGTCGCATCAAGTATTTTAAGGGTTTCGGCAATAGGCGCACAAAAATGTCTCGCTAGCGCCCCCTAGAAAGTTAAGAAGATTGAGCCCCTGCAGTGCGTTTAACGTAGACTCACGAAACTTGGTACACATATGTACCATGTCAAGATGTACAAAAAACGTCATTAGAGCCATACCCTAAACCCAACAGGAAGTCCGCCATTTTGAATTAAATGTTCGAAATTAGTGCGATTTTGGTCATTTCCACATGTCGTACTTTAACAAACTCCTCCTAGAGATTTCATCCGATCAACTTCAAACTCGGTCTGTACCATCTTAAGATGTTAAAGATGAAAAGTTGTTAAAAGAAAAACTTTTCGTCATAGGGCGTGCCCGTGGCGGGGAGGACATTTTGTGCATTTCGCCGCCGAAACAGGAAGTGGGTGTAACTCGAGTGTATATTGTCCGATTACCTCGAAACTTTTCAGGAGTCCAACCCTGAGGACAAATAAAGGCCAATATTTACTTAAAGTCATAGCGCCCCCTAGTAGCAACAGGAAGTAGGCCTAAAAGTCAAGGTGCTATACTTTAACGAACTCCTCCTAGAGATTTCATCCGATGGACTTCAAACTTGGTCTGTACCATCCCAACACCTTAACGATGAAAAGTTATTAAAGAAAAACTTTTCATCAGACGGTGTGGGCGTGGCGGCGTTGTACCTTGAGTATACGTGGTCTTATCTGCCCGAAATTTCTCACGATTGACAAGGGTCCAGGCCTGAGGACACCTACAGGCCAAATTTGACTTTTGGTCATAGCGCCCCCTGCTGGCAACAGGAAATGCACCTTATATGACAAACATCATCCGATTTACATGAAACTTAGAATGTGTGGTCTACATGTGATTCTGAGCCACCCCCTATAATATGACCACAACCACTCACTCAGGCCACGGCCCCTTTCATAACATTTGAACCGTTTAAGGTAGAGTCTTGTGTGAGGTGTCATTGAACTCAGCAGACTTCATTCTTCATTGGTGATGGTTTGGCCCACCCCCCTAAGCTTTAGCCACGCCCCCTTTCATAACTGTTGACCCGTTTAAGGTAGAGTCTCATGTGAGGTATCAACGAACTCGGCAGAGACTTCCTTACTTATTGGTGATGGTTTGGCCCGCCACCTATGCTTAAACCACACCCCGTTTCATAACATTTGAACCGTTTCAGGTACACCCTTGTGTGAGGCATCAATGAACTCAGCAGAGACTTCCTTCTTCATTGGTGATTGTTTGACCTGCCCCCTATGCTTTAGCCACGCCCCCTTTTATAACTAATGACCCGTTTGAGTAGACCATTGTGTGACATATCATTGAACTCAGCAGAGAGTTCCTTCTTCATTGGTGATTGTTTGACCCGCCCCCTATGCTTTAGCCACGCCCCTTTTCACAGCTAATTAACCATATGACGCAGAGTCTTGTGTGGGGTATTGTTGAACTCAGCTGAGTGCCGTGCAGATGCACCGCCGCAAGGAGCGGCGTCCGCCGGTAACCCTGACGCGCGCAGAGGCGCGAGGGACCGCCCATCGCTGCTTGCAGCTTTAATTGCATTTTGTGTCTGTTAAAGTCCATGTTGCAAGTTTAATTTTCCAACGAATTTGTGGTAATTGCTTGTTGGTAATAAACATTTAAACTGTTATTCATGTATTTGATGTTGTTAGGTATCACAAAACAGAATATAACACGAAAAAGTAGGTACTATTTTACAGCGGTTTGTCTTTCCCCCACAATGCATTGCATGACGTCACGTTGGGGAGACGACAGGCGAAAGCCCCGTCTCGGTTCACTGTCCCGGTCACGGTTTCTGCCGCTGATCTGGCAAATAATGGCTTTTGGTCTCGACCGAGTCAATGTGTCTTTATTATGTGTATAATAATATTGGGGGGGAAGTGAAAGGCAGCTTGGACGGGGATGCTATTCGGCTTTTCACAAGTTTAAACAGCTAGCTAACGATACGCCGACGTTTGCTAACATTAGCGCAACAGCGTTAGCTTAGACTGCTAGTTAAATACCGGTATTACAACTGCCTTCGGAGCTGCGTCCACGTTGTCAACACAAGACATGTGGCGTTAGTGCTCCTTTTGTATCATACTTTTATTGAATGAAATATTAAGCTTCGCTCCTACGAAATAGGTGTTTTTTTGTAACATTACACACAAAGCTAACTGGCTATAGTTAGCCTGTACGTGTGCTAGCGGGATTAGCTAACGTTGCGTAGCCAGCCAGCAACTTCGGCAATCGGCAGTAGTTTCGGCGAACTAACCGCGGCAGTATGTTGCCCACAATCAACCTCTGCTGTTAAAAGCAGTCAATCGGCAGTGATGTTTTGAAATGGTGACACATGGATGTGTTAGCTGTCAAGGTTAGCTCACCGAAGCTGCTTGCTGGCTATGCAACGTTAGCTAATGTCCGCTAGCATACATACAGGCTAACTATAGCCAGTTAGCTTTGTGTGCAACTAACTAACTAACAAAAACCATCTCGTAGGAGCGAAGTTTAACGTTTCATTCAATAAAGTTATGGTACAAAATGAGCACTAACGCCACAAGTCTTATGTTGACAACATGGACGCAGATATAGGAAACTCTGAAGGCAGTTGTAATATTTACCTAGCCGGCTAGGCTAACGCTGCTGCGCTAACGTTAGCGAAGCGTCGGCGTAGCGTTAGCTAGCTGTCTAAACTTGTGAAAAGCTGAACAGCATCCCTGTCCAAGTAATAAATAAACACCAGGCAAATATGTTGTTACTGGAGCTAGTAGCCTACCATCAAAACGTGAGATATCTAATCATGATATCAATCATATCTATGTGTTTACAACCATCGGGGGATTTCACAGGTGGGACTGGCAAGTTAGCACATAGCTAGCATGATGCCTTGTATTTTCTAGATCTAGATAAGTTTACCGTTACTTATCTGAACTAACGACATGATCACTGTCACTAGATATAAATAAAACATTGACTTTCACTCTGTGCTATTCACGGACAGTAAAAAACCCTCTTCCTCATCCCAGTCAGTCACCATAGTTCTAGTACTAGGCTGATACACGTCTCCCCAACGTGACGTCATCGTCGAATTGCGGAAGAAAAAACACTAATACCAAAAACGACTAAAACCTGACAAAAACTGTCCTTTAACACTATTTTGAAACATTTTTAACAATGATATACATATATTGAGTGCTATATGTACCTATTAATCAACAGTGGTGGTTAACTTGCAACATGGGCTTTAAGAGGCACAAAGGCACTCTTTATCTTATGCCCCCATAACTGCCGTTTTTACCTTTTATTTGCCCTTTTCTTCCTTTTTGAGTAGCTTAGGAGGGTTTTGGGGTGAACAAATAGGTGAGTGCACATTCACAGTTTTATATCATAAAAACAAAGAATTGCGGGAGGGAAAGCATTTTCTTTAGGTAGCATCTTCCCTACTTGAATTACTGTTATATATTGGATTGATGTTGATATTACACTGCATTTGACAGTCAGTATAATATAAGAACACTGGCATTACATTTTTATGAATTATTTTATCTTTTTTGACCACATCCAAACATACTGAATGTTTTCCATCAACAAGATTTAAACAATATATCTGGATGTATCTTAAACATATATAGTTACAAGAAAGAATACAAATTCACCCTTAAGAAAACAACAAGAGAGCAAAGAATAAATACCGCTGAAGCTGCTCAATCAATGCTTAAATAGCCATTTTATTAACAGAAAATGTTAGATGTTTCAATGTGCATCTGGCTTTACATCAAAACACCCACATACATATATATATATATATATATATATATATATATATATGTGATATATATATATATATATAGGGGTGGAGCCGAACCCGAATACGGTATTCGGAAAGGCACAAATAACGTGTTTTTTACGAATACTTATTTCGAACAAATACGTAAAAAAATATTTGTATTCGGGAACAAGAAAAACTTTATATCAAAAAGCTGCGTTTCCTCATGAGACGGCAGTGCATGCCCGAATGAGTGAGTGACGTTCAGGAGTCGGGGGAGGGGAAAAGAGTAAAGGAGGTGACTGACACAGGCTGCTCCACACAGCAACAGAGAGGGCTCGGCTGAGCGAAAAAACACTAAACTACATCACTATTTTTGTTGAATAGATTTCTTAATTACCTTAACTGGGTTCCGGAGGCAGTTTATAACTTTCGGGAAGCGGAGTTTGATCGGGAGATTATTCCATTACGCTGCGTTATTGACATCTGCAGTCATGTTCGCTCTGTTTATGTAGCTCTGTTAGCTCGGTCATTTAGACAAATAGGCTGTTGACAGAGTAACGTTAACGTTAAAAAGGTTAAAAAAAATGATTCTGTAGTTGTGTCGAATTGTATGCACTTGTGGAAGTTATATGGTACGTTTAAGTTACTCTGTCTTTTGCAGACTGCAAAATGTAGGCTAGGCTAGATAACCTTAGCATAGCTACCCGACACTCATTAACTTAGTTGAAACTCCCCACATGGATTTGGGCAACCAAATAGAAATAAAGTGTGGCTGCTGCTGAGCCATGTCTTGGTCCTCCACCAGCCCAAAAAACTTGTTCTGTGTGTAGGCATTTTCATTGCTGCAGATAAAACCAAAGTGATATGTAATGTGTGCAAAAGGCAAATAAGCAAAGGCAGAGATATCAAAAATCTGTCAACATCTGCTATGCATAATCGCATGCACTTAAAGCATCCTCTCCTCCTGGTACTGTCTGCCAACCTCCCCACAAGCACAAATCCCCCCACCAGCACCAAATCATCATCACAGCCATGTTCTGCCCCTGCAAGTCAGTTTCAATCACCTATGTTAGCTGGCATAATTATTATAATGGATATAATTAAAGAATACTTGCACTTTAACGTAAATTTTGAAGTGTAATGCAAAAAAACTGGAATTTACGCCTATTTTGAATTTTACTCGAATACAAATACAAATACAAATACTTTTCCCCCCTCAACAAATACAAATACAGATACAAATACCGGCTGCTTTGCACACCCCTAATATATATATATATATAATGTTTTAATTGTTGTTGTGTTAGTTGCGCACTAAAGCTGAGTACAATATGTATATATAATATATATACATATTGTACTCAGCTTTAGTGCGTCACATTTATTATTAATGAACGTCCGTTACATTAAAGCCATTGCCGAATGAGTTGCTACAAAGTTAATTAAGACTATCAGCTCCACACAACTGTGACTTTCGTGTGCAGAAGCTCGAGTGAAGATAATTACCTCTTCTGAAGAGTCCATGTTTTTTTTAATCCTCCCTGTTCTTCTTGGCTACTAGAAACTGTAGGGGGGATGGGTGGGGGCGCGTGCGCGGTCACGGAAGGCTTGTATCATATGGACGTGTTATTACTTAGAATTGTTCATGGGGGCGGCAGAAACTACGCACTATAGCTTTAAGTTCCATTATAAATCTTTATTAAATAGTTTCACTTCAACATAAGCACCAAACAAAAGATGTTGGTAATGTCATTAAAATACATTCATTAACATAAAAATATAGATTTATTTCCAAAGTTACTACTTTGACATTTGAGGTATAGAGTATGTCCATTTGTTGCTGTCTGAACAACGCATCAACGTATAACTAACTGAATGCAAACCAAAGGCATAGTGCAGGTATATAGGTTTTTATAAATAAAAACAATTACATTAAAGGTTAAATAAAAAAAAGTCCACTCTTTTACACTGAGAAGGGTGTTTACACCTCCTGTACAAAACTACAGTTCAGTGCAATCGGCCTTGATGCAGCCGCTTCAGGCAGTGTTTTATCTATGATGTTTATTCATTGCAGACAGTTTCTTATGCTTTGGAGTAGAAAACTGACTCCAGTAACACATTTCTGCATGTGGTCAGCTACAATGTTACAAAAGTACAAATCAGTTTTCCTCCACTGGCTGTTCTGAATCATTTTAATCATGCAATTGAACCCGCTGATCATGGCAGTAATCTATTTTCGACTTGAGGACATACTGCACCGAAAAACAAGCTAAAGCAGCCACTATTGACTTGCACATATTGCTCTTCAGTCAAGCCTGTTTTTTGTCATGAGATATTGGCTAATATTACAACACTGGAAACCAGTAGCCGAAGCTCCAGATATTAAGTTAAATGCACTAATTTTAGTTAATACTAAATGATTGGAATGTGCATATTGTATTATGCTATAAATGTCCTGATCACATTTTGTAATTCCTAACAAAGGCATTCACATTAAGAGCAATCACTGCTTTACTTTTCTTCATTCTCTTTTTTAACAGGCCAAAATGGATAGTAAGAAGAAAGATCAAAGCTAACAAGGATTTAGTGAGTATTATTTTGAATACATTCAACAATAATTTGTACTGGCTGCAAAAGTCATAGTTCATAAAAAGAAGTTTAAAGCCTAATTATGGTTCATAACAGGTGATGATCCTTAATCCAGCTTTCACAAAATATGTTCATGACATGTGGCTGGAAAATAAAGGTTATTACCCCTCCACTGGCTTTCTGGCTTTGGTTCTTGCCCTGCATATCTGTGACGAGGTAAGTTTATTTTTAAATTAGAGATTTCCTTGTGAATGTCACCATTGTTGCTTGAACACACTTATGATTGACAAGCAGATGCATATAATTGATGGCGGATGGAAAATCAAGTAATGTCATTATATAGCGAGACTTTAAGCAGGCTGGTAGTACGTCCTCGGTTTCTGACATTGTTAACTTTTGTTGTCCTAGGTCAGTGTGTTTGGTTATGGAGCAGACAGTGATGGAAACTGGAGTCATTACTGGGAACAACTATGGAACACAAAGTTAAAAACTGGAGCACATCCGGGAGATACAGAGTATAGAATGATCCAGAAGCTAGATGAGCGACAGAAACTCACGTTTTATACAGGGTTCTGATGTTTCTCAGCATTTAAAGGAAGGTTAGTAGTAGGTAATGCCAAATGCCACTTCTGAAGGAGTAGAGACACTATATGATTACATTCATTTATATACTCACGTATAAAGCCAACTATAGAATGCACAAGTTATGATTGTGAAAAGTAATTGGAGTCATAACAAAAGTCATGGATAAAAATCTGTGACAAAACATCTTCTTGTGAATAGGAAAGGAAATGGCGAAGTATACTGAACCTAATTTAATGTATTTACTAATGTGATAATTGAACAATAACATTTTGTTATGTGCACTTTCCTGTATTTTACTTATTGTATTATTCTGTATGTGTTACTGGCTGCCAAATACCATATAGTGTTAAGCACTTAAGCATGCAATGACGTTAGCTATGCCACTGAAATTCCCTTAAACTTACCTGAAAAGTTTCCATTAAAAACTATGAACGTGTGTCCCAAATATTTAGCTCCAGAAGATAAATGAAACGTGTAGATCACATTTCGTCACAGCACATTCTCAGAAATTATTTATTGTTTATTTACTTTTTTTTCATTATTAATTTTCTATGGTGGATATAAACATGTATATGTATGTGTTTGCAGTGTGAGTATAAATAAACTGTAAAGAATATGTTCATATTAAGTGGATATCTACTAGGGGTGTGCAAAGCAGCCGGTATTTGTATCTGTATTTGTATTTGTTGAGGGGGGAAAAGTATTTGTATTTGTATTCGAGTAAAATTCAAAATAGGCGTAAAATTACAGTTTTTTTTGCATTACACTTCTAATTTACGTTAAAGTGTAAGTATTCTTTTATTATATCCATTATAATAATTATGCCAGCTAATATAGGTGATTGAAACTGACTTGCAGGGGCAGAACATGGCTGTTGATGATGATTTGGTGCTGGTGGGGGGATTTGTGCTTGTGGGGCGGTTGGCAGACAGTACCAGGAGGAGAGGATGCTTTAAGTGCATGCGATTATGCATAGCAGATGTTGACAGATTTTGTATATCTCTGCCTCTGCTAATTTGACTTTTGTACACATTACATATCACTTTGGTTTTATCTGCAGCAATGACTGTAAAATGCTTCCATACAGAACAAGTTTTTTTGGCTGGTGGAGGACCACGAGATGGCTCAGCAGCAGCCACACTCTATTTCTATTTGGTTGCCCAAATCCATGTGGGGAGTTTCAGCTAAGTTAATGAGTGACGGGGGTAACACTTTATAATAACTACACATAATTCATCATTTATTAAGCATTAGTTAACTATTAGTTAATGGTTTGTTCATTATTACTTATTAATTGTTCATACATAGTTCATCATGGGTAAAGTATTAGTTCACACAATTATAAATGGTTTGTTCATAGTAAATAAGCCTATTAGTTAATGTTTTTTTTCATCATTATTAATTAATTGTTCTTACATAATTCATCATCAGTAAAGCATTTATTCACATAGTTATAAATGGTTTGTTCATAGTAAATAAGCCTATCTTGAAAAATATGTTTGTAAGTACATGATTTATACTTAACAAATAATGAAACAACCATTTGGAAATGAAATAATTTTCCCATTATAAACCAGTTACTAACTATTGCTAAATGCTTTGTTCATCATTTGTAAAGCACTGCTCCTATGTTAATTCTCATGAATGAAGCATTTGTATACACACTCATAAATGGTTTGTTCATAGTAAATGAGGCTCTTGGAAGTTATGTTCATAAATAGAAGTTTGACACTTTCTAAGTATTGCAAAAACCATTAGTAAATTAAATTATTTTCCCTTTATAAACTATCTACAAACTAGTAGTAATTTATTTGTTTATCATTTGTAAAGCATAGTTCCTACATTCATTCTAATCAGTAAAGCATTTGTAAAAGCTGTTAGTAAATGGTTGGTCCATACTAAGTAAGCCCATGTAAAATGTTTATCAGTATATTTTTTAATAATTCCTACATGATGCATTAACCATTTGTAAATTAAGTAATTTTACCATTATCAACTAGGTACTCAGGAACGTAAACGGTTGTTTATAACTAGGAAGTTAATGATTAACAGACTAGTCTAGACCTACATTTGTTCATGTCTTAAATAAAATGTTATGATTTAGAAAAAGGCCTAAACTCTCTCTCTCAAGATGGCGCCGCAGAATGGTGACACGGTGTGTTGGTGCGCTCTGTTTTGTTTTGTTTTGTGTTTTAACTATGTTTCTTGCGATGGTACCCGTATCTCATTCACCAGTGAAGAGCTCGTGAACTTCAGGGGAACAATACCATCGGACTTATTTCCCACTTTTCTTCTCCCTTCACTGGAAATTTTGGACATTCTGGTCAAAGGTGCGCTCACCTTTGCTCATGCAGCGAAACGCCGGAGGAGAGGGAAACGGGCCGGTGTGCTTGTGCGTCTCCGCCAGCGAGGATTACGCACACCGTTACCGGGAATATTCCTCTCTAACGTGCGCTCACTGCCCAACAAACTGGAGGAACTACAACTGCTGTTGGTCAGAAACAGGGACTTTTTTCTCATCTGCTGTTTTGTGCTTCACGGAGACGTGGCTCTGTGGATTAATACCGGACTCTGCGCTGCACCTGGCAGGCTTCCAACTCTACAGAGCGGACAGAGACACGGACCTCTCCGGCAAAACTAAAGGTGGAGGAATCGGTTTCTACATCAATAGCGGTTGGTGCAACGACGTGACAGTGATCCAGCAGCATTGTTCTCCTAACCTGGAATATTTCATTATAAACTGTAAGCCTTTTTATTCACCCCGTGAGTTCGCGTCATTCATTCTGGTCGGTGTTTACATCTCACCGCAGGCCAACGTGCAGGACGCGCAGCGCATGCTTGCCGACCAGATTCTGTGCGTGGAGCGGACCAACCCGGAGTCCCTAGTTATTGTCCTTGGTGACTTTAATAAAGGGAACCTCACTCACGAACTCCCTAAATATAGACAGCATATTAAATGCCCGACCAGAGAGGAGAACATTCTGGATCACTGTTACACCACAGTCAGGGATTCTTATCACGCCGTCCCCCCGTGCTGCACTGGGACACTCTGACCACGTCATGGTCCACCTGATCCCCACCTACAGGCAGAAACTAAAGCTCTGCAAACCTGTTGTGAGGACATCAAGGAAGTGGACCAGTGAGGCTGTGGAGGATCTCCAGTCGTGTTTGGATTCTACTGACTGGGATGTGTTCAGGACTGCTACCAACAGTCTGGATGAGTACACAGAGGCTGTGACGTCATACATCAGCTTCTGTGAGGACTGCTGTGTTCCATCATGCACCAGGGTGAGTTACAACAATGACAAACCCTGGTTCACAGCCAAACTCAGAAGGTTAAGGCTGGCTAAGGAAGACTCGTTCAAGAGTGGGGACAAAGACAGATTTAAAGAGTCAAAGTACAAGTTTAGCAAGGCGGTGAAGGAGGCTAAACGACGATACTCTGAGAAACTCCAAAACCAGTTCTCAGCTAATGACTCTGCAACTGTCTGGAAAGGACTTAGGCAGATCACCAACTACAAGCCTAAAACCCCCCACTCCTTCGATGACCGACACCTAGCCAACGACCTGAACGAGTTCTACTGTCGATTTGAAAGACAAAAGGTCAGTCCTGACACCATCCCCCCCACGACACCTCCCTACAGCTACAGCCACTGTGCATCACCTCCACCTCACCCACCTCAGCAGGACCTTGGGCCCCCCCCCCACCAAAGCCCTCCTTAAAGGTCTCCACCTCCACCCCCCTACCCACCTCAGTGACGACTCTCTCCATCCACGAGAGGGATGTCAACAGACTCTTTAGGAGACAGAATCCCAGGAAAGCTGCTGGACCAGATGCTGTCTCCCCATCAAGCTTGAAGCACTGTGCTGACCAGCTGTCTCCAGTGTTCACAGACATTTTTAACACCTCACTTGAGACATGTCATGTGCCAGCCTGCTTCAAGACCTCAACCATCATCCCTGTCCCCAAGAAGCCAAGGACCACAGGACTTAATGACTTCAGACCCGTCGCCCTGACCTCTGTGGTTATGAAGTCCTTTGAGCGCCTTGTGCTTTCACACCTCAAAGCCATCACCGACACCCTCCTGGACCCCCCTGCAGTTTGCCTACAGAGCCAATAGGTCTGTAGATGATGCAGTCAACCTGGCCCTCCACTACATCCTCCGGCACCTGGACTTTGCAGGAACCTACGCCAGGATCCTGTTTTTGGACTTCAGCTCTGCCTTCAACACCATCATCCCGGCTCTGCTCCAGGAGAAGCTCTCCCAGCTTGGTGTGCCTGACTCCACCTGCAGGTGGATCACTGACTTTCTGTCTGACAGGAAGCAGCATGTCAAGCTGGGGAAACACGTCTCCAACTCACAGACCATCAGCACTGGATCCCCTCAGGGCTGTGTTCTCTCGCCTCTGCTCTTCTCCCTCTACACCAACAACTGCACCTCCAGTCATCAGTCCGTCAAGCTTCTGAAGTTCGCGGACGACACCTCCCTCATCGGACTCATCTCTGATGGAGACGAGTCCGCCTACAGGTCGGAGGCTGACCACCTGGTGAAGTGGTGCAACCAAAACAATTTAGATCTCAACGCTCTAAAGACAGTGGAGATGGTTGTGGACTTCAGGAAGAACCCAGCCCCACCTGCCCCCATCACCCTCTGTGGCTCCACAATTGACATTGTGGAGTCTTTCCGCTTCCTGGGAACTACAATCTCCCAGGACCTCAAGTGGGAGCTGAACATCAGCTCCCTCGTCAAAGCACAACAGAGGATGTACTTCCTGCGGCAGCTGAAGAAATTCAACCTGCCAAAGACAATGATGGTGCACTTCTACACAGCCATCATTGAGTCCATCCTCACATCCTCCATCACCATCTGGTACGCTGCTGCCACTGCCACTGCCAAGGGCAGACTGCAGCGTGTCATTCGGTCAGCTGAGAAGGTGATTGGCTGCAATCTGCCGCCGCTCCAGGACCTTTACGCCACCAGGACACTGAAGCGTGCTGGAAAGATTGTGGCTGACCCCTCCCACCCCGGACACAAACTCTTTGAGCCCCTCCCATCTGGCAGGAGGCTGAGGTCCATCAGGACCAAAACCTCACGCCACATGAACAGCTTTTTTCCCCTCCTCCTCTAGCCTTATTAACAAGGCCCGGAAACCACCCTGACTCTCCACCTGGCTCTTCATGCCACTGTTCTCTCTGCGCTAATGCTCTTTGCTCTTTATTTATCTATTTTATTTTATTTCTATCTTTATTTTTAATTTAATACATACTGTGTACATATACTTATTGTTTATACCTATACTTATATTGTTTAATATTACATTTAGAGAATGTGTGATGTGCACCAACAACACCAAAACAAATTCCTTGTATGTGTCAAAAAACGTACTTGGCAATAAAACCCTTTCTGATTCTGATTCTGATTCTGAAACTAATAGCTTGGGTGTTAACACATCTGTTACAAATACTTACCAATAATGTAATCCATGATTAACTCATGAGTTACTACTGGTTAGTTAAGTATACTGTGTGAGCCCATCTAAAGTGAGTACTTTCTATGCTTTACAAACCATTTATAAATGAGTTCCAAAGGCTAACAGAACCTGGACACACACATGTATTGCTCTATTTGGACATGCCTTCAGAAATATGCCTATGGATAGTTAGTGTTAATACATCTTTAACAAGCACTTACCAACACATCAATCCATGATTAACTCATGAGTTACTACTGGTTAGTTAAGTATACTGTGTGAGCCCATCTAAAGTGAGCACTTTCTATGCTTTACAAAGCATTTATAAATGAGTTCCAAAGGCTAGCAGATACAACAGAGACACAAGTAAAAAAAGTATTTGTAACCCTTATTACGATGTCGCAAGAATGTACATTTATGAAATAGCTCGTAGTAGTGTTATGTAGTTGATATCAATGTGAATTTGGACCAGAACCAGAAGAAAACTAGATTGTTAAGAGCCAGAGAATTGGACATCAATAGCTCGCCACCCAGCCCACTGAACTGGGAATCTCTAACCCCCGGAAGATCTCTGGGATCTGAAGAATCAATGTGATTCAATATCCCTCTCTGGACCGGACCTCCTGTGCGTAGCGCTTCTCAAATCTCCACCTCCTCCACCTGTAGATAAGGCCAAATCAGTTCTCTCAATTACTATTCAGTAATAAAATCAACTGCTTAGGCTACAATGAAAATGAAATTAGGTGATATTTCATAACCCATATTTGAAATATCTAAATCTCTATTCAGTTGTACAACCGTTCTTTAATTTCTTCTCTTACGTATCAAAAGTACATTTATATTATTTTGTAACCTTTATACCAAAAAAACATTTCTATTTCAAGTTTTATGGAACCTACCTTAGTAACATTAACACTATTCTTAATATAATTGCATAAATTGCATGTAAACATCTCTCAAATTGTATTATTTTCCCATAACTTAAGCTACAGTGTTGTAATTTAGAGGCATTAAGACATGCGTGCTTATTTATCCCTCCCTGCACAGGTAACCGTAGAAAGAATGCACTAAATATTAGCCTCTTTGAGTTACTTCTCCATAAACTCCAGTTAAACAATTAAACACACAACTTGTACTAACATTCATTCAACAGATACCCGCAGCTAACAATAGTGTTGAAAAGCAACATTACTTTCCATAACCAATAGATAGAAACATTAGCCTTTTCACAGGCAATACGCAGTACTCCGCTAGCCTTTTGTGGCTAATTACCCTATTAGCATATGAATACAGCATTTTAGCTAACCCATTAGCTTTGCACTATTAGCAATAGACAGTATTAGCACCGTTCTCTTAATACAACCATGATTAGCACGGATTAGCATGGATGCTAGCGAACTCAAGGCATAGCTAGCTAGTGTTAAGGAATGACTCACCATTTTAATGGAATTCACTGCCTTTAACTCCGTGACAACAGTGGATTCAGGCACAGCTCTCTTTCGTTCTATTCACAACAAAGCATAGCCAGTATTAGATAGGATTTAATTCAATAAATGTAGTTTTTTTTCTCTTACCGAGTGAAAACGGCTGCCTACGTTCCGATGTAACGCCAAAAGGGACGTGAGGAGACGTAAATCTAGAGATCTGACGTAGCCTAGTTGATAGCTGATTGGTCAGCTCACGGACCCAAGTTCACCCATTGTCTTATTTACAAGCCCATCAAAGCTAAGTGAAAGTTAAATCATTTTCCACTATTTTCTCCCATATCTCTTACAACTATTTTTGACCATATTTTAATAACTTGGAAAACAAAACGAATGTCTCAAAATAAAATAAAATAATATAGGGGTGTCATTATTGTTAACTTTGATGGGCTTGTAAATAAGCCAATGGGTGAACTTGGGTCTGTGAGTTGACCAATCAGCTATCAACTAGGCTTGTTTGTTGAGCTCATCGGAACGTGACGTCGTATAAGCCTGTTGTTATTCACTCGATAAGAGAAAAAGAACGACATTTATTGAATTAAATCCTATCTAATACTGGCTATGCTTTGTTGTGAATAGAACGAAAGAGAGCTGTGCCTGAATCCACTGTCGTCACGGAGTTAAAGGCAGTGAATTCCATTAAAATGGTGAGTCATTCCTTAACACTAGCTATGCCTTGAGTTCGCTAGCATCCATGCTAATCGGTGCTAATCATGGTTGTATTAAGAGAACGGTGCTAATCATAGACATAATATAGAGTAGACGCCGCAAGAGGCTGCTGGGCGCAGGAAATGCGGCCGCCATCTTGGACCGGTCGTACTCTAGTTGCGTAGCAGCAGGAGCAACAGATTCCAGAGCACCGTGCATCATATTCCTGCTCAAATCGGCGGACCATCGAAAACAGGGCTATGGGGGATTACTTTTCACAAGTAAGATTTAACATTACCGTAGGCCTACTGTTGTTTGTATTTTGTGAATATAATATTAGGCTACCAGAGCGTTCAGAAGGAGCAAGGATCTTTGATATTACTGTAGCCTACTGAAATCGTAGCCAGCTAGCTAGGCTATGTGTACGGCACCAGCCGGTGTTCACCCGGCTATGAACTGAGACTTGATAAGTCATATTCCATAACACTGACTTAGATTACAACGGACACAAGAATACTATTGTAGAAATAAAAAAAAATATTACTGGTATAACATTGGCTAGCGAATTTTACACAAGTGGCACAGGCTGTATTATCAGTGTAGGGCAGTCACTACGTAGCTTAACTAGGTGGTAGCTTCACTATTTCCTGAATCAAGTAACTTTTCAGTAGCTTAACTCCTTTTATTTATCAAGTAGCTTGGCCACACAAGCTACACTTTTCTTGTCATGTGAAATTAGTGCAACTTAAAGTAGCTTCCTATGTAGTGAACCAGCCTACTGCTGTGTTTGGGTTACTTAGCTTGCTACATGTGACTGGGTGGTAGCTTCTGTGTAGTGAAGCTTTATTCATGGCAGAGTATATAGATACAGATAGTTTAGCTCACTACAATTTCCAAGCAGCTTGCCCAACACTGTATTATTCACATGTAATTCACCCCGACAAAAGTAAGATACCTCTCATGTCTGTTACCCACCCCACTTACTTAAAATAAAGGCAACAGAACATCTGAGTGTAGAATGGTTCATTATCAACACATATGCATCAAAATAGGAGTTTTGTTGAAGAAATGTTCTAAGAAATGTGAAGGAAGAAAATAAAATTGACCTCCTTTTGAAATGTTTCTGTGTAGACTTTTCCTAAATCTTCTTTTTTTCATTTTGAAGGTTTCCCAAGAACAAAGATGTGAGGAAGAAGTGGGAAGTGGCTTTGAGGAGAGAAGGATTTACTGCCGTGTGTGTGTGTGTGTGTGTGTGTGTGTGTGTGTGTGTTACAAATTTTAAAAGCTTCAAGTGAACTCTAATAAAATCAAATATTGTTTCTTAAACCTATTAAAATATCTGACTTTACTGCCAGTATCTATCTGCTTTTCTATCATATTTATAGTGTGTGATTTACAAAATACCTATCATAGCCTACATCACATATCATTTCAGGGGACAGTCCCCGGTTTTGTTTGCCTGTCCCTGGCTAAATACAGAAAAAATACACAAACACACAATATTAGGTTTTTCAATCAGATAGTCAAACTGGAAATGTACCTGCCTTTCTTCCTTTTTGGGATTAGGCTATGTTCCCCGTTTTGATCTCGGACGTCTGGTCAGTTTATATCATATATCAGAATATTCTATTACTGTTAAGCCTTAGCCCACTATGAATATTAAAATACGCCGAACAATGTGTCATGTATCATAGCTACGTGTATGACCTTTGCAGCAAAAAAAAAAAAAATGCGTGAAAATCGGTTTGGTATTCAGCGAGATATGATTAATTAAATGCGCTGACAGCTCATTGCCCCTGCCGACCAGATTATACTGAATGAAGCGGGCGACCGGTCCAAGATGGCGGCCCTACGTCTCGTCATCGCCAGTAGGCAGTACCGTTCGATGCGGCGTCTACTCTATATTATGTCTATGGTGCTAATACTGTCTATTGCTAATAGTGCAAAGCTAACGGGTTAGCTAAGATGCTGTATTCATATGCTAATAGGGTAATTAGCCACAAAAGGCTAGCGGAGTACTGCGTATTGCCTGTGAAAAGGCTAATGTTTCTATCTATTGGTTATGGAAAGTATGTTGCTTTTCAACACTATTGTTAGCTGCGCGTATCTGTTGAATGAATGTTAGTACAAGTTGTGTGTTTAATTGTTTAACTGGAGTTTATGGAGAAGTAACTCAAAGAGGCTAATATTTGGTGCATTCTTTCTACGGTTACCTGTGCAGGGAGGGATAAATAAGCACGCATGTCTTAATGCCTCTAAATTACAACACTGTAGCTTAAGTTATGGGAAAATAATACAATTTGAGAGATGTTTACATGCAATTTATGCAATTATATTAAGAATAGTGTTAATGTTACTAAGGTAGGTTCCATAAAACTTGAATTAGAAATGTATTTTTTGGTATAAAGGTTACAAAATAATATAAATGTACTTTTGATACCTGAAAGGGATTTATATACTTTTGATACGTAAGAGAAGAAATTTAAGAACGGTTGTACAACTGAATAGAGATTTAGATATTTCAAATATGGGTTATGAAATATCACCTCATTTTATTTTCATTGTAGCCTAAGCAGTTGATTTTATTACTGAATAGTAATTGAGAGAACTGATTTGGCCTTATCTACAGGTGGAGGAGGTGGAGATTTGAGAAGCGCTACGCACAGGAGGTCCGGTCCAGAGAGAGATATTGAATCACATTGATTCTTCAGATCCCAGAGTCTTCCAGGGTTTCCAGGGTTTAGAGATTCCCAGTTCAGTGGGCTGGGTGGCGAGCTACAGGATCGAGACTCAGAACTTATACAGATTGCACTGGATTCCTTCTTCATGGTGGTAGGACGAACAGAAACCAAACTCATATGGGCCCCAACGTTGAACATCTCTGAACTCTTGTCATCAAAGAACAATTGAGCTCATAGAACTGAAAAGGGTTTATTTTATGAGCGCACTTTATTATTTTAGTTGTTATTTTTCATACCTGTGTTTTATCTGTATATGTGTATGCCATGTTTCTGTGTATATTAATACACTTCTCAAACGTTATCCTGTTTTTCTAGTCTCTTTATTGATGTTCAATTCTCTGGCTCTTAACAATCTAGTTTTCTTCTGGTTCTGGTCCAAATTCACATTGATATCAACTACATAACACTACTACGAGCTATTTCATAAACGTACATTCTTGTGACATCGTAATAAGGGTTACAAATACTTTTTTTTACTAGCCTTTGGAACTCATTTATAAATGCTTTGTAAAGCATAGAAAGTGCTCACTTTAGATGGGCTCACACAGTATACTTAACTAACCAGTAGTAACTCATGAGTTAATCATGGATTGATATGTTGGTAAGTGCTTGTTAAAGATGTATTAACACTAACTATCCATAGGCATATTTCTGAAGGCATGTCCAAATAGAGCAATACATGTGTGTGTCCAGGTTCTGTTAGCCTTTGGAACTCATTTATAAATGGTTTGTAAAGCATAGAAAGTACTCACTTTAGATGGGCTCACACAGTATACTTAACTAACCAGTAGTAACTCATGAGTTAATCATGGATTACATTATTGGTAAGTATTTGTAACAGATGTGTTAACACCCAAGCTATTAGTTTAGGCCTTTTTCTAAATCATAACATTTTATTTAAGACATGAACAAATGTAGGTCTAGATAGTCTGTTAATCATTAACTTCCTAGTTATAAACCACCGTTTACGTTCCTGAGTACCTAGTTGATAATGGTAAAATTACTTAATTTACAAATGGTTAATGCATCATGTAGGAATTATTAAAAGATATACTGATAAACATTTTACATGGGCTTACTTAGTATGGACCAACCATTTACTAACAGCTTTTACAAATGCTTTACTGATTAGAATGAATGTAGGAACTATGCTTTACAAATGATAAACAAATAAATGACTACTAGTTTGTAGATAGTTTATAAAGGGAAAATAATTTAATTTACTAATGGTTTTTGCAATACTTAGAAAGTGTCAAACTTCTATTTATGAACATAACTTCCAAGAGCCTCATTTACTATGAACAAACCATTTATGAGTGTGTATACAAATGCTTCATTCATGAGAATTAACATAGGAGCGGTGCTTTACAAATGATGAACAAAGCATTTAGCAATAGTTAGTAACTGGTTTATAATGGGAAAATTATTTCATTTCCAAATGGTTGTTTTCATTATTTGTTAAGTATAAATCATGTACTTACAAACATATTTTTTCAAGATAGGCTTATTTACTATGAACAAACCATTTATAACTATGTGAATAAATGCTTTACTGATGATGAATTATGTAAGAACAATTAATTAATAATGATGAAAAAAAACATTAACTAATAGGCTTATTTACTATGAACAAACCATTTATAATTGTGTGAACTAATACTTTACCCATGATGAACTATGTATGAACAATTAATAAGTAATAATGAACAAACCATTAACTAATAGTTAACTAATGCTTAATAAATGATGAATTATGTGTAGTTATTATAAAGTGTTACCAGTGAGGGGTAGCTATGCTAAGGTTAACTAGCCTAGCCTATAGCTTACATTTTGCATCATCTCCATATCTCTTTGCATTGAGATTGCCTCCAATGATGACAAGCCTCGTTTTTCCAGTGTGGGAGATGCCGCCCCACACTGTCACACTGCCTCGAACAAAAGGTGTTACTCTATCGGTGCAGCAGTCAGCATAGCATTCTTCGCGTCTTCTCCACACTTCGACCCTAGGATCCAACTGACGTAGGCAGAATCTTGACTCATCACTGAACATAACGTTCCTCCACATGTTCAGGTTACAGTACACGTGTTGCATATGTTTGGGAATGGCAGAGAAGATTTGACAAATTTTTCATGGGCGCAACCCACATACTCAGCACTGCTGCTCATCCCACAAATGCATGTTCCTTACAAATGGGGCACCATTTGTAAGGGGACTAAACAGGCTTTCCAACGGTAAGAGATTTATTGCCAAAAAGCATTGTTACCATAGATAAATAATCTACCAAACACAAATTTCCTTACTTTTTGTTTATATATAATCAGAGGTTTTGTCACCAACAACACGTTGCTCAGCTTTATTCCAGTAAGTTATGCACCGTAATAACGTTTAAAAAAAAATTTTTAAAAAAGAAATCAGCGGAAGTGATGTAATTACCGCGCCTCATCTGTGAAAGAATGTTGCACGTTGTACGTGAGAATTTACACAATGAAAATACCAATAATGAAAAAATTAAATTTTATGCTAAGCACTTTGATTTGCCTCATATATACTATATTAAAAATTTACTTGAATCAACTTGTTACGGGAAGCAGATAATAGTGGACCCAAACGCAGGGAGAAGGCAGGCAGGCAGGCAGGCAAAAGGTTTGAACTCAAGGATTTATTGAACAAAAAATGGCAGCGCAGAGGCTGGAAAAAACAAAGGGAAAAAAACTCTACTCGAAAATTTACAAAACAACGCAGGGTACAATCCAAAGGAAAGGTACCAGGCTTAGACACGCTGACAAGTCACGAACAGACAAGGAGGAAACACAAACGGACACAAACTAACAAGTCTCCCGAAAAGAAACGGGTTTGTCTCCCTCCCCCGGCCCCGGCCTGCTGTGTGTGTGTGTGTGTGTGTGTGTGTGTGTGTGTGTGTGTGTGTGTGTGTGTAGTTTAACTCCGAAAAGACAGTTAACCACAGGTTCCCCTTAATCTTATGATGGACATGTGTTGTGATATTTAAACAAACGATCCGTCAACGGCGAAATAAAAGCCTCTTATTTACGGAACCGGTCTAAAAGACCTCCGGCTTACAGGGTGGTCTCCGAGTGTTACTGTGCGAGCGACAAGCTAGCGGCCCGCGGCAGGTGCAAGCTGGCGGCCGCGTCACTTTATGGAGCTCCGAAAACTTTGGAGCAAATTGTCAATTCGGCAAAGATTTTCGCAAGACTGCCTATATTCGAAATCTAAACCGTTCATATCTCGCCTAAAATGTTCTCAGAAGTGAATTTAGTGATGAATAAGATGGCAATTTTTTTTTAGATTGTCCCGTTTTTGGGATGTCTACATATTGGAAACCCAACCATCATTGAAAGCCGAAATGAATGTTGGGATATGGGTGCTGCGAAGTTCATACAAGTTACCAACCGATGTATCCTCGGTAAAATGGGTGCGTCAAGAACATTTCCGAGAATCTTAACTGTTCTTGGTGAAATGCAAACTTGTGTATTGGGACAGTACTTTGGCAACACGAGCTGACGTTTCACAGGGACACCAGAACACACGTCAATAGAAGAACACAGATTGAGAAACGCCCAAGGACTAAATACACTGGGTAACGAGGTAACGAGAGGCAGGTGACACAGCAGGTGAAACACATTAGGAGGGACCGAGAAATCAACAAAGGCGGGAAATCACAGGAAGTGTAATGGCAAAATTACATTTAAGCACAATTCCTTAAAAACTGGAATATTGTTTTGTTTTAGTGCCCAGCTTGTGTTTTTTCTACATCTCTCAAGGCTGCATCTGCTTTTTCCTTCCTCGAAAGAAAGTTTTTTTTGGTACAGTGAAAATGAACAGAATAGCAGCTTTTTCAGTTTAGTGTTCCGTATTGGTCGAACATTTTTGGTTTTAAATTCGGGCAAATTGAAAATATTCAAACAGGAATTAGGAGAACAAGAGAAAAACTAATGAAAAAGACAAAATTAAGAGGATTTAAAGATACTGAGTACAGGAAAAACAAAGAATGTTTTCAGGGAAAGAATGCAACACACATACACCAATCCTCATCAGTTTTCTGAAGCTTTTTCTAAAAATCAGGAAGACAAGTTGGAGAAATGGAGGGACGAAGAGGACACAGACTCAACTAAAGAATGAGTACGTGAGAAAACCATGTTTGCAGCATTTGTCTGCATGTTACAACAGGCTGGTGGGCAACATATGGAGTGCGGACCCGAAAAAGGCCGCTCCCACGAAGGACGTGGTCGAGCCAGAAGAGGCCGAGGCGGGTACCGTGGGCAAAATGATCAGCCCTACAACCCAGACAAGTGTTGGTACTGCAAGGAGTTTGGACATTGGGTATGTAAATGCACGAAGAAAAAGCAAAAAACACCTTTAGACAAAGAACAACACTTGTCCCTCTGTTTGACTGAGTCCAAAAGCTGATAAGGAAGCCACTGCTAAAAGAAAAAACACACACACACACTTGCTTCATGCAATGAAGAAATGCTTGGCACTGATACACTGTTTTTTGTTTTTGCTATTTAGGGACAATTGGATAGGTTAGAAAGTTCTGAAAAAAAGAATCTAATCAGTTAAACCATTATAGTATGTTATCTTCCTAAACCTAGAAGAAAATGCCTACTAACTGAGGGTAAAGTTAAAAGGGTTCCACTCACATAACTTGATTATTAGAGCTAAAGATTTGACACTGAAGTGCAGTGGTCATTCTATTTGGTCAATTGGGAATACAGGTTAAACAGTAAAAGAACAATTTTCTGTTCCTTTCTCCTACACATGGGAAACTTTTTTGGGGGTCTGATTTATGTCCACTTATTTTGCTTAGGTAGTGATTTAATGTGCACTTTTAACATTGGTTTAACCTCAACACCTGATGGTTTGAGAATTTCTCATAATGATGCATCTGACATAACCACATTTGTTAATTACAGTGTGGCAAAATGACCTCACTGAGGCAGCGTCTGTAATCAGCCCTGCCTCTGACTGCATGAAACCTGACAACTTGCATTACACAGCTCATGTTACTACAGGGTCTGATGAAGAATGCTCAAAACAGTTCTTTAGAGACATAATGACAGTAATGACAACCTTACATCTGATTTGGACTGATATGGACTGTGTTGTAGCTTGACTGACAACCAATATAATTTTTTTAAAGTGCCCAGCTTGTGTTTTTTCTACATCTCTCAAGGCTGCATCTGCTTTTTCCTTCCTCGAGAGAGTTTTTTGGTACAGTGCTGTTTTCATGTAAAATGAACAGAATAGCAGCTTTTTCAGTTTAGGATTTTTTTACTTGAGCCTGTCACCTAAAATGTCCGTACACGTTCCTGATGTCAGTGTAAGACTTTTTGCTGCCGAAGCTAATGATGCGTTCGTGAATATGAACCTGGCTTCCCCGACGCTGGGACTGCCAGATCCCTAAAAACGCAGACCGTTGATAAGCACAAGAGCTGCATGGCTCTGTGTTGCTGCAACACCACGGTGACAAACTCCGTCCGGTTGCAAATTTCTCTGCTAAACTTGATTCTGCCACTCGAAGCATTAAATACGCCCTTTTCCACATTCTGTATCACACATTTTGGGGGAACAGAATGAAAAACTCTATTTATCTGTGGCCAGGTACCTTAGATATTACTACTCTGTTAGATTGCAAAATGTCACTCTAACAGATGCACTGTTCTTAACCCTGATTTTCTCCTCCACACACCAGTTGACAGAGAGAAACGATTGTGTTGCAGATCTTAAGGTGTCTGAATACCACGACATGACCTCTCTGACACACCTCTCACTAACCCTGATTTCATTTTTTAGGTTAACAGTTCTTCTTCCAGAAACTCTAGCAGTGGTCTAACCGTGTGGGCTTCTCTGTTGTAGGTGTTTCTGATGCTATCCAATTTGGACCTCTGCCATCTTATCTCTCAGTACAAACAGTAGAGCTCATTCTTCCTAACAGAAATATATCCAGCTTTTTCTTACCTAAATTTGGCAAAGTTGACACATGGGTTAAAAACCAGGTGTAAAAAGGGGGGATGATTAGTATGATGGAAATACAATTGAGGGAAAAACAATTGTTTCACAATGGTGAAACAACATTGGTTCACAAATGGTTTATTTTTTGGTCAAGATTACTGTCAGCCAGTGTAGGAGCCAAAGCCCTACTCACTGAAATAATTCCAAAATGGAGAATTCCTACCAAAATTTCAAGTATAGTGGTTTGCATTCAAAATGCAACATGCCTACATTTGACAAAAGCTCTGCTTATTGTACTGAGGTATAGAATATGCACGCGCAAGCGACTTAACCTGTCAACCTTTTGAGATTTTTGTTTACAGCACCTCCACACATTGGACTTGGGTAAAGACGACACCCACTAGATACACCATTGTGTGAGGACCAACTGGTAACGTATTATGGCTCACTGCAAAAAGGCACAAATTCCTGATGACATGCTAACAAACACAATGAGAGCAGCAGAGACACTCAGTGAGGTGATTGGTTAACCCTCACTGTAGACTAATCTTACAGAGCAACAAGGCCATAGCAACACACACACCCAGAGATAAGAGAGAAAGGAGTTGTGCATGTACAGTAAATGGTTCAGCAATGATTTTTGATATAGTTTTTGTCATAAATTATAGAATGTGATATGTTTCCCATAGCAGGTAACACATTGGATGAATAGATGTCAAATTAGAAGTACTTAGGTTTGTTCTATAGGCCTAAAAACTTTAATTTGTAATGATTTTTAGAACTACCAGACAGCGAGTAGTATAACTTTGGGTTGCAAACTAGAGATAAAAAGAAAATAAACAACATATTTTTGTTTAATTCGTCTTAGTTTATTGGTTATATTGAAACCAATACAGGTTGATATGAGATTTCAGCCTGAAAACAGTTAATTTAATGTTGTACTCTAGTGAGTTTTTTTTTCGGTAAAACTGCACTAAAGACTTTGTTTGTATTTTGATTTGCTATATCACAAATAGGTTAAAACTAAATTAAGTGATGTTGACGTTGAAGACACTTTGGTGAATGGTTTTCTTTTGAAAGAAATGATTTATTGAATTTTATGTTGCTTTTATTCAGGTTTTGCTGTGTAACACAGGGCAGTGTTAATGGCTAAACCACTGAACAGATTTATATGTGCTGCGTTTTTTTTGAGTCATGAGCTTGTCAAGCCTCAAATAGAAGGGATATAGTAAATTTAAAAACTATTCTAAAGAAAATTTAGTTTTGTTTTGATTGACTTTCACTATTTACTGAAACACAACCTTTAAAGTAATCTAAAAAAGAACAATTACAAAAGCAGTGTTTCCTTTTTAGCACAATTTGTATGGATTTTATAGAGTTAAACCAGCATAAGGGAAAGAAATGCGGTTTTATAATTATTGATATTCACTAAAATAAGTAGACACTTTTCCAAGTGATAATATTGATAAAAGAACAAATAATGCTTTTTGGAGTTCTGTTTTGTGCCACACGGCGCCTCATTTGTGTCAGTCGCGTCCATCTCGCTCCCCCTCCAGCTGCAGGACCAGTAAAAACTGTCTGGAGGTACGGACCAGCAGACGGACTGAGAGAAGGAGGGGGGGAGCGAGAGACCATTCTGCTCTGACACATCTGACACATTGTGAAGTTAAGTAGCACACAGACTCACATTCTGAAAATACACACACTATTAGGAGAAGATAATTAGAAGTACTTATTTTTACTTTTAAGATAAGTATTCGGTTATTGTGTTTTGTTTGTTTAAAGTACGTTTTGTTGTTCGAATCTGAATTGGATTGATGAAAATTTGATAGAAATAACTTTGGCTTTAGGTAAAGTCTGACATAAAACATCTGTAAACTATTTTTGGGTAAATACAGGCATACATGATCCATTCAAAGACTTCCTAGAAACCTGGTTTGAAAAGGGGAATACCTTAATTTGTATTTTTCTAGACTCTTGCACTTGCTGCATCTTTCCTGGTGACCTGTGTAAGTTGTGTAAGGGTTTTGTAAGTGCTGAAATGGGGTTTGAAACCATGATGATTAAATGTATCAACAACTTGGAGATATGATTAAGACTAAATATCTAAATGAAAATGTTTAATGTTGATGTGACTGCTTAATGATGTACATTATGAGTAATGTACTAAGACAATGGTATACACATATTCATTTAATATTTACTCTCATATTTATATGTTTACACGAAAAGTAAAATATAATATAAGTTAAAGATAACTCTTATAAACAGTAAAAGATAATACTTTTATACCATGAAAATAATAATATATAATATACTAGTATACTTTATAAATAGAAGGTGTAACAATTCAGTCAGGAAAAGCTTAGAGGAAACAAGAGCTTTAGAGAGAAGTGCAGTGAATGACAGTCTATGAGAGACTGGCTCAGGTTACAGCAGGCGTGTCCAGCGAGGAGGAGTCTGCCACAAGACCTTGTGTCTCTGAGCTTTCAGCACACCAACATAAAAACTTGAATTGACTCAAATGCCTAAAAGTTTAGAAATAAACAAGAAGTTGCCTTTCAGGCCAGTTCCTGCTGGTACCAGAGAGCTAAAAGTACTTCTGAATTAGGACAATGGGTTTCCTATTGATGGATTGTATAGGAGTTAAATTTAAAAGTTACTTTCAATCGGAAGTCAATTATATTTGATCCACTTCTTGCTTTCATCTGAGGGAATTTAGCCCACACTGGGGAAATTCATATAGGTGATAAACAAACAGTTGGGTTTTGATTTCAAAGACAAATTATGTAATTTCTAGGAATAACTAATTTGGATTTCAAAGACAAAAAAGTTAGTGTCAGAATTTTGTCAAATGCTTACAGATGCTATTTGTAATCTGACATATTTGGGTTAAAAATAATTAGGATTTTTGTTCACAAAACATATGTTTATGAAATATAATGTTTTATTGTCATCAAACTGCCCAACCAATATATAGGCCTATAAGTCCAACTGAAATGATTAGTTGCTAAATCAATTAATTGATTGACAGAAAAACTGCTTTGATCGTTTCCAGTTTCAAAAAATGTGAGGACTTTTCGATATTGCTGTTTTTTGTACCTATTTTTAAGTACATATTTTTAATGGAATATTGGTGGTAACAGAAAATGTTTACTATAACTATCTGCATGAACCTTGTTTAATTAACTAACACCATTTAAGCAATATTTATGAATCAATGATGACATAGATCAAAATTTGAAAAGCAGTGTGTTTAAATGCTCCTTCTTACAGAGGCTCAAAACAGCCAAGAAGGGGACTACACACACACACACACACACACACACACACACACACACATACACACACACACACTGACACACACACCCGGAACAATGGTAAAGATTGTTTCCAACGATTTGTCAAATGCTAGCAACCTCTGACAATAGAAGACATTTACTTGGAAGATGCTATTTGCAAAGAAAAAATATGTAATCATAAAGTAATTTGTGTATTGTGATTAGGTTGTAATCAAAAGGGTGGAATGTAATGGCAACATTACATTTAAGCACAATTCCTTATGTTATGTTTTATTTCTACTTTAATTCTCTCCCAAATGCTGAAAGAGTCTATCTCATTCCCACATGCAGATTTTGATTGTAACTTTGTGAGACATGCAGTCTGGAACATTATGTGAGCACTGTTAGCCTGAACCGATAAAGGTACAAGGTCACCCTAAAACTATCTCTAGTTTTCTCCTGCCAGTTTAGCTGTAACTGGGGGGATGACAGTCGTACAGGGAGGAGGAGGTGAGATGGCTCCGAGATGTCTCTTGTATTCATCTGATTGTCTTCATGTGTATCAGATTGCCTGTCAAAATTGTAGCGTCATAATAATCCAAGTGCGTATGTGTTGTCACTCTGAAGATGCATAAAAGCCTAGTGTTCTTGTGCACTCATTTGAGAAACTGACTCCACACTGGGCTGCGGCCTTTTGTGAAATCATGTTGATCCTATTTGCAAATATATCTTTTTTAATAAAATACAAAAACCCAACTTGGTTGAGTCTCAGTCCGTCTTATTTGTTTCAATTTACTAAACTCTGAAAACTCTTCCCCCTGCTGCAGAGGAAACTTCCATGACATAAGCAAAACTAGACAAGACAGAAAACAGACAAACAGTCTGTCAAAACAGTATAAACAGGAACACACAAGGAACAGGGAAATAAGGAAACAGAAATATACACAATGAAATATACACAGTACTATAAACAAAACAGGAAACATACTAAATTACAATAACAGGCAGTAGAGATATGTCCATGACCACAACAAGAAGCATTTTTTATTTTATTTTCCATGCATCATTATTTAAAAACTAAATGTTCTAATTTTGGGGTAAAGGAAAAAACATGAGCATATTTATGTGTGAGACTTAGTTTGATTTAAAATCACACTGAATTATTAGTTGTTTTAAATAAATGATTGAAATATCAGTTCATGGTAGACCTAGCATATAAATTATTGTATTCAGAAGATGATCCTCATCAATCACCGTGTAGCCTTTACTGAGACTACCTTTTAATTAAGAAGGATTAGTTTTAGGAAGCATTTTCAGGAAATTAAAAGGATAAGCAGATAAGGTTTAAAAGAACACGCCGACTTATTGGGAATTTAGCTTATTCACCGTAACCCCCAGAGTAAGACAAGTCGATACATACCCTTCTCATCTCCGTGCGTGCTGTAACCCTGTCTGACGGCTCCAGCATTAGCTTAGCCCAGCACAGATCCTGCAGGTAACTGGTTCCAACTAGCCTACTGCTCCAATATGTGACAAAAGGGACAAAATAACGCCAACATGTTCCTATTTACATGTTGTGATTTGTTTAGTCACTGCGTGTACAAAAAACAACGTAACATGAGACACAGCCGTCTTCTAACAGTAAACAAACCGGGAACTATATTCTCAGACAGGCTTGCTGTGAGCATATCACTCCGCCCAAGTACTATAATCTTCCGCTTGGCAATATAGTTCCCGGTTTGTTTACAGTTAGAAGACGGCTGTGTCTCATGTTACGTTGTTTTTTGTACAAGCTGTGACTCTATAAATCACAACATGTAAATAGGAACATGTTGGCGTTATTTTGTCACTTATTGGAAGCAGTAGGATTGCTGGAACCATTCACCTGCATGTTCTGTGCTGGCCTGATGCCGCTGGAGCCGTCAGACAGCCTTACAGCACACACAGAGATGAGAAGGGTATGTATCGACTTGTCTTACTCTGGGGGTTACGGTGAATAAACTAAATTCCCAATAAGTCGGCGTGTTCCTTTAAGGCTAAGGTTTTTGTTCACAGAGTAAGATGTATAGCTTTGTATGGGTATGTGTACATACACAACATGTGTTTTGGAATTTTTGGCACACTGCTACCTCAGCCTACTGCTGAAAAAATCTACTCAGTCACTCCACATTTTAATTGCTTTAATATGCTTGTTTTATGTGTTGGTTTTATTGCTGTATCTGTTTTTATGCGAAAAATGTGCTGGTTTTAGTGTAGGCTAAAGTGTCTTTGAGTAGCCTGTAAAGCACTAGGCTATATAAATAAAAAATAAAAAAATTCTTGTTCCTGGGAAATTTATAAGGACTAGGCTTAATTTCAAAGCTTATTCATAATGCAAGAATATGTTTTACAGCCATATGCACAGATCTCCATAAGCTATGACTAATTCTAAATATCTTTCTACAATGTTCATAGAGAACAAGCATGACTGGACAAAAACTAGAAAAAGAAGTGACTTCAATACACGCTGTAAGCATATCTGTAAAACAATGTAGCCTGTTATTATTCATGTTTTTTTTTTTCTCACTCCCAAGCTCCAAGATGACAAGTGACAGCACCAAAATAAAATGATTAAGCTTTGTGGCATTCCAACACATTCTCACTCCCATTTGGTAAAAAATGACATTTGATCAGGTGCCATTGTCATCGTTATTGATGTTAAAAGTCCGCTTTTAGAGTGCGCTGCACCGTGTTGGAGGATCCCCCTGCCTCCCTGCGTTGCACGGGCGGGGGCACATTTCACGGGGACAGCAGCGGAGGAAAAGCCCATTTCCTCCGTATCGTCCCACTTTTTACCATTACCATCTCAACAACTGTCTGCAGTAGTAGGATTTAAATCAAACTCGTGACAGCAATAGTGACAAGTAATGCATGTTAATAAAATGAAGCAGAACACATTCAGAAAACAACGTAATAACTGTTAAACACGTTTATTTCGGATCAGAGCGGCAGCTGATTTAACACATCAGACTCCAGGATTAATCTTAGCCTGCCTGTTAGCCTGCTCTGGACCAGGCTAGCTGCAAAGAATAAATCGCCATGGTTACTTGGCTGGGCTTAATTCAACCTGCTTTTGTGCAACCAAGTCAAAGCTAAATTCATCCAGGATAACCTGAATATCCCGGCTTAATCCCTTATCCTGGTTTTGTGCAATACCCCTCTGGCTGGAAGGACCGTGCTGAAAGTGTGTGTTATGATTTATGACACTCACGGTGAATCAGAGGGTTTATGTTATATTAGGCTGCATTACAAAGCATATTAACATGTCAGAAATGGCAATATCTAAAAAAAAATCTCATTTAAAGCTTGCTGGTCAGGTGACTATCATGAAGGTTGTGGAGAGAAACAGTGGTGGAGGAAGTAGCCTACTAAATCTCAGTACTTAAGTAAAAGTACAAATAACCAGAGACATATTTACTTTAGTAAAAGTAGAAGTACCACAATGACAACCCTACTTAAGTAAAAGTAAAAATACCTCATTTTAAATGTACTTAGTAAAAGTAAAAGTACTAGCATAATGATTTATTCTAATAATAAAAAAAAAAAACAGTATGGGCTGTGGCATTTTAATTAAAGGGGTGATAGAATGATTATATAGGGTATTTTACACTGTTCCTTAAGGTCTCCTAATGGGGTATGTAACATTTGTTGGGCTGAAAATTGCCTGAATGCTATTTTATTAGGCCCTTAACTACCCTGTGAATATGGCTCTATTTGGAACAAGAGCTTTTCTTCCAAATATGGTATGCTCATGAATATTCAGAATGAGCTACGCGCTGATTGGTTGAGCAAACTACATAGAAACACATAGGAGACTTGACAGCAGGTCTCACTGCAAAGTTATACATTGTTTGTCGGGCTATTACGTTATTAAATTCACTTCTGAGACTTTTTTAAGCGAGAAATAAACTATATAAAGCTCAAATATTGGAAGTTTTACGAAAATTGATGGCTTATTGCAAATTTGGTAAGACTGTGTGTCGGAGTTCAGCTCCCGGTGCTGCCTGTGTTGCTGCCTCGCTGCACAGCCTGCCTTCCTCCACAGACCCCGGTAGCTGGAGCTCCGTCACGCCTGGCAGCCCACAGCACCCGCGCAAAGTCACCGTTTTGGGGTTAATGGACCAAACGCTGCTGCGCTGACAGAGCTCCAGGGCCTGCAGCTCCCCTCTTCCTGCTAGCTAAATGGCCCGTGTTTGAGAGTGATAGCGCGGTCAGCGAGCTTGTTACACCAGCAATCTCTTACAGTTCCAGTTAATCTTGGCTGGCTGTCAGCATAACTAGAGCAGCTATATTTAGGGCCGTAGCGCCGACAGCGGCGAAGGCCCTATTGAAACTGAAGGAATTTTCTTTCTTTCTATTATTTTCCCGTCAAATGAATTGCCTTTTTGAGGGGCTTAACATATTCAAAAACTCACCAAATTTGGCGGTCGCATCAAGTCTGGTGAAAATGCACGTATTTTAAGGGTTTCGCGAATAGGAGCACAAAAATGGCTCGCTAGCGCCCCCTAGACAGTTACAAAAATTGAGCCCCTGCAGTGCGTTTAACGTAGACTCACGAAACTTGGTAACTTGGAACTCGGCAAGGAGTTCCCTTTTCATTGGTGACGATTTGTGGTGTCTGAGTGCCGAGCTGTATCTGAATGGTCGCAAGGAGCGGCGTCTGCCAGTAACCGCGGCGCGCGGGCCCATCCATCGCTGCTCGCAGCTTTAATTCTTTCTTTCTTTCTTTCTTTCTTTCTTTCTTTCTTTCTTTCTTTCTTTCATTCATTTTCCTGTCAAATGAATTGGTTTTTTGAAGGGCTTAACATATTCAAAAACTCACCAAATTTGGCGGTCGCATCAAGTCTGGTGAAAATGTACGTATTTTATGGGTTTTGGGAATAGGCACACAAAAATGGCTCGCTAGCACCCCCTAGAAAGTTAAAATAATTGAGCCCCTGCAGTGCGTTTAACGTAGACTCACTCTTAAGATGTTAAAGATGAAAGGTTGTTAAAAGAAAAACGTCATAGGATGCGGCCGTGGTGGGGTGGCCATTTTGTGCGTTTCGCCGCCGAAACAGGAAGTGGTTGTAACTCGAGTGTACGTTGTCCAACTGGCTCGAAACTTTTCAGGATTCATAAGAGTCCTAGAGATTTCATCCGATGGACTCCAAACTTGGTCTGTACCATCCCTACACCTTAACGATGAAAAGTTATTAAAAGAAAAACTTTTCGTCAGACGGTGTGGGCGTGGCGTGGCGGCCATTTTGAGTGTTTAGCGATGAACAAAGAAGTTGTTGTAACTTGAGTTTACGTTGTCGTATCTCTCAGAAATTTCTCACGATTGACAAGGGTCCAGGCATGAGGACACCTAAAGACCAAAATTTACTTTTGGTCATAGCGCGTCCCGCTGGCAACAGGAAATCTGCCTTATATGACAAACATCATCCGATTTGCATGAAACTCAGAATGTGTGGTCTACGTGTGATACTGAGCCGCCCCCTATAATATGGCCACGCCCACTTACTCAGGCCACGCCCCCTTTCATAACATTTGAACCGTTTAAGGTAGAGTCTTGTGTGAGGTGTTATTGAACTCAGCAGAGAGTTCCTTCTTTATTGGTGATGGTTTGGCCCGCCCCCTATGCATAAGCCACGCCCCCTTTCATAACATTTGAACCGTTTAAGGTATACCCTTGTGTGAGGTATCATTGAACTCAGCAGAGACTTCCTTCTTCATTAGTGATAGTTTGGCCCACAGTTTGAATTTCGTCACGCCACTTATACAACATCTCCCTAAATGTCTTACAAAGCTAACAACGGTGTCCGATTTCAAGTTAATGAATTTTTGTGAACAGTGGAGGTTTCGTTAGCTATGACTGTCCCTTCAATCCTAACTATGTGTAGCTAGCTACAAATTACGGATAGTTAGCTTCATTTTTGGCGTAATTTGTGTATATTTACAGTTTGAATTTCATCACGCCACTTGTGCATCATCTCCCTAAAGGTCTTATAAAGCTTACAACTGTGTCCAATTTCAAGTTAATGAATTTTTGTGAACAGTGGGGGTTTCGTTTCGCATCAAGTCTGGTGAAAATGTACGTATTTTAAGGGTTTCGGGAATAGGCGCACAAAAATGGCTCGCTAGCGCCCCCTAGAAAGTTAAGAAAATTGAGCCCCTGCAGTGCGTTTAACGTAGACTCACGAAACTTGGTACACATATGTATCATGTCAAGATGTACAAAAAACTTCATTAGAGCCATACCCTAAACCCAACAGGAAGTATCTGCCCGAAATTCCTGAGGACACCTACAGGCCAAAATTTACTTTTGGTCATAGCGCCCCCCCCTGGCCACAGGAAATGCGCCTTATATGACAAACATCATCCGATTTACATGAAACTCAGAATGTGTGGTCTACGTGTGATACTGAGCCACCTCCTATAATAAGACCACGCCCACTTACTCAGGCCACGCCTGTGTCTGATTTCAAGTTAATGCATATTTGTGAATTTCAGAGGAATTCTAGGAGGTGCTAGCTCTCATTGATAGAGCTACATCCAGCCGCAGGCTCTATCAATGAGACTCACAGACAAGTGGCATTTATTATAATTATACACATTATAATTACACACATTAAAAGATTGACTGGAACCTGTGGTAACAGATTGCTGGTGTAACAAGCTCGCTGACCGCGCTCTTATTCACACACACCGGGCATTTAGCCAGAAGGAAGAGGGAGAGGGAGAGAGAGCTGCAGGCCCTGGAGCTCTGTCAGAGCACCGGCGTTTAGTAGTCCATTAGCCAAAAACCGGTGACTTTCACTGCATGAAAAGTGGGATTTTCGTCAGTATTTGGCACTGTAGATTGTCGTGGAACTTCAGGTTTACGGCTGTATACGACAATTTACAGGCAACACCGAAAACTGCCGTGAATTGTCAGAAATTGACGTGGGCCTTGCTTGGCAGTTGTCCCCCCATGACCCCCCCTCCCTCTAATTCTAGGGGAGGCTTTCACATGTAAATGAAAATGCTGTGAGCTATACAAATGCAAATCAGGGAAAGCAGCAAAGCAGGGGGAGTTTTACCCAAGGTATTAACTTAATTTTAAGAAAATCTCTTAAAATAGATCAGATTCAGTATAGCCTAATTGTAGACTCTTTAGTAGATTTATTTGATGAAAGTATGCTAGATTAATTACTGTGTATGTCATTAGTAATGACTAATTAGATGTAAACAAAAAAGATACACAAAATAATTTATTTCAACAATTAGTTTTAATCAGGCTTTGCCACAAAGGTAAAATGTGCAATCCATGATTCATTCACAGTCTCAACCACTGAGCATAGTGACATGACTACAGTGACCTTTCTTTGGTCTTGCTCATCCAACATTGTCTGGTGGAATGGAGACAGCGGCTCCACTGTACAGTTTTCTAAGAGAAGTCTTTCTGCTGACACCAAAACACTGTGCTTCACATAAAGCATATCAGCTTTGTCATTGCATGACAAGGTCCCAACCATTTGTCTTCTTAAAATACTGGCAAATTCAGCACCATATTCACATGTCCATGGCATATGAAGCTGTTGGCTCTGCTGAAATGGCCTCATGATCTAGACTTCAATTGTCCTATTGTTATTAAACTTTCCCAGTATTCCATTAAAACTGTGATTCACCTCCACACCAGTGTGTGCGCTGTTCGCGCCCTGCTGGTTAATCTGCCCCTCTTTGTCTCTCTCTGTCACTCTGCCCCGCCCCCTACCCCCGCCCTCACTGCTACCATTTGAAAATAGCGGCGGGAGATTGCGGGAGATGAGTCCGAGAGTTAGAGCAAAAACTTCCGAAATATGGGAATATTTCAGGCCAACTGGTTATCTGTACACTCTGTCAAACTTCACTTGGAAACATACAGGAGTTGTTCAAGACGTTTGGAGCGGTTTTTTCTCTCCACCATATCACCTCCGGGGCACCGTAAATATGCGCTCACAGAAAAGGAAAAGTCAACGTAAGTATATGATTATTAATGAAACGGCGAGCTAGTCTGTACTGTTTATTAACTTTTGATCGTACAATGACTTTCTTTGGATGTTATACAGGCTACTTAGACTTGGCAGTAATGTTTTAAACCACACCAAGTTTAAACGCGGGCAGCCTGGCTGCTTTCAGGGCCATTCATTACAGAGCTGAGCGGGTGAGTTGTTTTATAAAAGTGTATTTTTTTATCTCGTAATTTCCAGAAAGCAGTCGCCGTCTTCACAACTCTGAGACAAACTGTAGCAGGCGCTACGAACCGGAGCAAGGGTAAGATTTAAAGAATATGCTTTCATTGAATGAACTTCATTATTTTTTCTGTATAAGGACATAGACGTTAATAGATACCGATCTTAACCGTACTTTTTTTTTACAGACTAACCTCGCCTCATAACGAGGCTGTGACCTATATTTGCTCGGAGCTGTCTGCAAGTCCAGATTTACATGACGCTGATAATGACGCCATTGTGTGTAAGTAATTTTTACTTTTTCATCTTTCCTTGTTTAATTTTACTGTGACTTATGTGTTTTATTCATACCACTCTCATTTAATTGTTTTCCAGCTGCCTGTAAGACATATTACGAGACAGAACGCAGGAGCTTCAGCTAGAAACAACCAGATGTGGCATCGCGCGGGCAGAAGCTGTGAAGAGTTCAGCTTGGAGTCAGTCGAGAAGAAAAGAGGGTAAGATTAGATCCGTTTGGTCAATGTGAATATTTATATGAAAATTCGGTAGCCTTTCCTCATTAGCACTACCTCTGTTCAGGAGAAGACTGCAACTAGTGCCGCGACCACCACACGCGAGTATAAACAGTTACGGTTAAATGCTATTGAAGGGCGGTTCTTGGCGTGGCGGTGCAGGAGCAGCTGCTGAAGGCTTCCCTGCAGACTGCAAACGTGTGACGGTCAGGAAAACGTTTTGGCAGAGGGAAAAACTGATCAGAAAATGTAACGAAAATGGAATGGAATGTTCTAGAAATGTAGTGGAGTAGAAAGTAAATTGCTACAAAATGTAACAAAGTGAATGTCAAAAGTATGCACTATTGATTCTACTTAAGTAAAGTACAGATATGTGAGAAATGTACTTAAGTACAGTAACAAAGTATTTGTACTTGTACTGTAATTGTGTGTAGGTTGCTGTTATCACTGTTTGCCCAAAAGGAATGTTTTGCAACAATATGACGTGGATCTGATAATTCAAGGTATTTGCACTGAACCTGCACTGACGTGGTGTGTTGCTTTTGTACTTAAATTAAACTGTCAACTGTCAAATGATGCAATACTGCCTCAGGCAGTTTCACACCTAATTTGTAGTACATGCCTAAACTGTTCATTGTTTGTATTTGTTTAGTCTCCCAATTGTCGCATGTAGTACATTTGATGTCAACTCCTGGTTTATATGTAATGAGACGATGGAAACCTTGACTAGAAATTGTAGGATTCTCGTAGGGTACAGATTGGATCATTGGCAAATTATCAAAGATGTTTTATCAATATTAATAAAGTTATGAATATGGTTATTAATAACTTTATCAAATCGAGTAACAATCAAAACGCGGCACCACCCTGCAAGTCAAGGACCAATAATCAACTGTGGAACAGTCTCCTTTCTGTGGTAATCCTTTAAAAAGGAAATAAAGGAAGGGGTGAATCCAAGCACGGACCTGTTCGACCAGCAATTATTACAACAAGTACACAAATGATCACAAGCAACTGCTAATTAAGTATAATAAGATTTATTAACGTCACAATTATCAGTAGATAATCAATAATCCTTCAATAATAAACGTATATACCCTTTTACAATATCACAACCAAAAACGAAGCAAAAACAAAGCAGCATGGACACGTCTGTGTGTGTGTGAGAGAGAGTGAGTGAAAAAGGAGGGGGCGGTGTCGAAGTGTAGTTCTAATGCAAAAACAACTCCTGTGAGCTGCACAAACTATTTAGCCTCAAGAGGGCGGTAGTGGTGCTGGGTGCACGGAGAACGGGCCAAAGAAGCCAGGGGGTTGCTAGGCAACGCGCACGCTTAGCCGGTATGGTAGCTAGTTCCTGTGTTAGCTTTGTACGAACGTAAGCCAATTCCGCGTGGCTAACTACAGTGTTGGGTTCCCTTAGGGTACAGATTTGATCATTGGCAAATTATCAAAGAGGTTTTATCAATATTAATAAAGTTATGAATATGGTTATTAATAACTTTATCAAATCGACAAACAATCAAAAACGGGGCACCACCCTGCAAATCAGGGACCAATTATCAAACTGTGGATCAGTCTCATTTCTGTGTAAATCCTTTAAAAAGGAAATGAAGGAAGGGGTGAATCCAAGCACGGACCTAATTGACCAGCAGTTGTCACAACCAGTACACAAATAATCACAAGCAACTGCTAATTAAGCAGAATAAGATTTATTAACTTCACAATTATCAGTAGCTAAACAATAATTCTTCAATAATAAACTCCTATACCTTTTATAATATCACAACCAAAAACAAAGCAAAACAAAAGCAACATGGACACGTCTGTGTGTGTGTGTGTGTGTGTGTGTGTGTGTGTGTGTGTGTGTGTGTGTGTGTGTGTGTGTGTGTGTGTGTGTGTGTGTGTGTGTGTGTGTGTGTGTGTGTGTGTGTGTGTGTGTGTGTGTGTGTGTGTGTGTGTGTGAGAGAGAGAGTGAGTGAAAAAGGAGGGGGCGGTGTCGGAGTGTAGTTCTAAACACCCAAAACAACTCCAAAGATGGCTGCTCCTGTGAGCTGCACAAAACTATTTAGCCTCAAGAGGGCGGTAGTGGTGCTGCGTGCACTGGCAGGGGCCGAAGAAGCCGGGGTTGTTAGGCAACGGCATGCTTAGCCGATCTGGTAGCTATTTCCTGTTTAGCTCTTTTACAAACGTAAAATAGACTCACTGCAGATTCCACGTGTGAGTTTAGCCTACCGCGTTAGCTCGGGAGCTAATGCGGCTAGTCTCTGTCGTGTGCGTGTGTGTGTTAGTAACAGAAGAAAGAGGAGAAGAGTAAAGAAAAGAGCACTCTGATCTGAAATATTGATAACGGCCAGCTCAGTGGCTTCACCGCTGATTTTCGCGATTCTATCGCAGACAGTAACTAAACTCCATGAAAGGAGTGAGCAGATAGCAATTATGGTTTTAACCCAGCTACTTAACACAACATGAATCAAACGATATAATGATCAGTTATATATTCACCGCACAGATTAATAATCACATATGGTCCATGTACATGATTAAATCAGATCACATTAATGGCAAACAAGTGGTAGCGAACCCTTTTGCTCATTAGTAACAAAACAAAACGCACTAGTTCTAATATTCTGCCCAGAAACTGTGTAAGCCTTCTTACTGTATGCGTTGTCTGTCAGTTAAGTCTCTTGGCCAGAGCTTAACAATCCGTTTCGTCCGGAGCAGAGGGAAAAACGTGATTCCAGGTCGACCAAACAAGAAAAAGAACACAGTTCCTTTCTTAAATCCGGGGTGATTAAGCCCGCTGCAGATGAAGGAATACTCCGACAAAGTATTTCCTCGGATCCCCTTTGTATATCAGGCCAATATATTTCGTACCAGCTTGAAACTCGGCCAGCGAGGTGATGCTAGTTTGCTAACCCGGGCTAGAGTGCTTCCTATTGCGACACGAGTCATCATGGAAAAGCAAAGAAGACACACTGCAGTCGCCTTTTATCCTTCCTCCGCCTCCTAGTGACGGGTGGTGCATTCAAGGACCGACAGCCAATGGGAGAACTGCAACCTGGTCAAAGGTGTGACGCAGTTCTTTGTCTCACCGCCAGTCTGCCTTGTCCCACACGTGTTAAATGCACTTACTTCATCTTGAGATTCTGATTCCAAGTAGCAGCCTCTAGGAGTTTGGTGCAACTGGCTTTGGAATTTACATGTAGGCCAAGATCCTTTGTCTCGCAGTCAATTCAAGTTGAGCCAAATCGCTGTTTAACCAACTCTTGGTCCCAACAACAGCGTTAGCTCCGGAGCTACGCGGCTAGCCTGTGTCGTGTGTGTGTGTGTGTGTTAGTAAAAGAAGAAAAAGAAGAAGAGTAAAGAAAAGAGGCACTCTGATCTTAGTTATCGATAATGACCCAGTTCCCCTCAGCCACTCAGGTATGGGCTAACGTGTAGTTAGGACAGACTGAGACTTTTGTTTTGCTGAGGAAAATGTCACCATAACCACTCCTATTGGCTAACAGATGATTTTCGCGAGTTTCTCCCCGACAGTAATTTAAACTCCGTGAAAGGAGTGATTAAGCAGGTAGCGATTACAGTTATACCCAGATACTTAACACAACATAAACCAAGGAGTATAGGGATCAATTTATACATTCACAGAAACAGATTAGTAACCAGATATGGTCAATACATTATTACAATCAGATCACATTAATGGCACACGCGGTAGCGAACCCTTTGCTCATTAAAAACAAACCAAAACGCACTAGTTCTGCCGAGAACTGTGTACAGCCTTACGGTGTGCGTTGTTTGTCAGTTAACCTCTCGCCAGAGGTTAACGATCCGTTTCGTCCAGAGGCAGGGGACGAGACGTGATCCAGGTCGACAAAACAAGAAACAGAACGCCGTCCTTTTCTTGAATCCAGGCTGTTTAAACCCGCTGTAGATGAAGGAAAACTCGGACAGTAGTTCCTCGGATCCCCTTTGTATATCAGGCCGATATAAAATTGTCCCAGCTCAAAACTCGACCGAGGTGATGCTGGCTAGCTAGTCCGGACTAGTGCTTCCTGTCAGCAACCGGGGGTTACCGTGAAAGCAAGAAAAAAAAACACACAGACAGCCTTTATTCTTCCTCCGCCTCCTAGTGGCGGGGTGGTGTATTCAAAGACCCGACAGCCAATGGGAAAAATGCAACCTTATCACAGGTGTGAAGCAGTTCTTTGTCTGACCACCAGTCTGCCTTGACGTCCTCGTGTTGAATGCACATTCTCCATTTTGCGAAGTGGCGGCTTGTAGGAGTTTGGTGAAACTGGCTTTGGGATTCACATGTAGGCCAAGATCCTTTGTCTTGAAGTCAGCTCAGTCTGAGCCATTTTTGGTTAAGATCAATGTTTAACCAGCTTCTTGAGCCCCAACAAAAAGAAGGCAATAATTTTGCCTTTTTATTTATTTGCTTCAGGCAAAGAAGGGAACAAATTGTTGCTAGTGCGAACCATAACTATAAACTCAAAAAATGTTGTTGAACAGTGGCCGGGTTGGTTCAGTGGGTAGAGCAGGCGCACATACAGTACAGGCCAAAAGTTTGGACACACCTTCTCATTCAATGCGTTTCCTTGTTATTTTCATGACTATTTACATTGTAGATTCTCACTGAAGACATCAAAACTATGAATGAACACATATGGAATTATCTACTTAACAACAAGTGTGAAATAACTGAAAACATGTCTTATATTGTAGATTCTTCAAAGTAGCCACCATTTGCTTTTTTATTAATAAGGGAAAAAATTCCACTAATTAACCCTGACAAAGCACACCTGTGAAGGTAAAACCATTTCAGGTGACTACCTCAGGAAGCTCATTGAGAGAACACCAAGGGTTTGCAGAGTTATCAAAAAAAGCAAAGGGTGGCTACTTTGAATAATCTACAATATAAGACATGTTTTCAGTTATTTCACACTTTTTTGTTAAGTACATAATTCTATGTGTTCATTCATAGTTTTGATGCCTTTAGTGAGAAGGTCATGAAAATAAAGAAACACATTGAATGAGAAGGTGTGTCCAAACTTTTGGCCTGTACTGTATACTGAGAGGTTTATACCTTGACGCAGAGGTCCAGTGTTCCAATCCGACCTGTGACAATTTCCTGCATGTCTTTCCGCTTTCTCACCTAGCTGTTTTGTCAAATTAAAGGCGGACAAGCCCCAAAAAAGTTAAATATTAAAACAAAGTTACACGAAACATACATATTTTTTGTGGTTTTTAATTCACATTGTGATTAAAAAAATACAGATGGACCCATCAGCAGCACTCATGTTTTATCCCCACACAGATTAATGGAGGCTGAAAGACATCTGTTGACAGACTGGTTACTCGTGTATTGATGACCTACTTTAATTCAAACACATTTTATTGTTGTTGAGCATGTGGCAAGGATTGATGAAACTACTACGACAGCACTCCAATTTGAAAGAATTTATAGCCACACAACAGGTGTTTCGGGCACTGCCCTTCCTCAGCATGTGAACAAACAATACTCCACACACAGGTGGGTTTAATTCTACAAACAATGGAGTACATTATCCACAATTAGCCACAACCAATCCAGATCATGGTTAGTAAAAAAAAAACATCAATAGGCAGTGAAAAATAATTTTTATATCTGAAACTGAATAAAACCAAACTTCAAGAAAAACTAAAACCAAACTTGAACTACATAATCATGCCAAAGAAACCAACCACAAAAATAAAAAAATAGGGGTGAACAATAAAGGTTTTTTTCAGCAACAAAGATGTATTTGAATACTTGTACATATTAAATGCAAAGTGAGAGGCCCTGGCAACCTGTGAAATGAAATGTAGACAATCATTAATAAGTAGACTTACATTTTTTACACTTAACATTGAACTTTTTATGTTTATTTTAAATGCAACATTTTAACTTTAAAACAGTAGTCTTAGTCAGGAGACAAAGCAGGAAAACTACTTCCTAAATATAGAAAACAGAAGGAATTAGCTTCCACTATTTCTTCAGTTAGATCTATATCTGGAGATGTTTTGGTAATACGTTATAATAACCATCATTAATAGATGGTAAATTGATAGTTAATTAATCTTTAGTTAATTGTCCTTTAACTGTTAGAAAACAGTCATTTTACTGTTACCAAACAATGCAATTATTATAAATTAACAGTTTGTTACACATTATATCGGGTAATGATTATAAAATGTTTGTAAACCTTTAAGAAACCCTTTTTAAAACATCTATAAACATTACATAGATAGATGGACCAGATATTCCTAACACTTTGTTAAGTGTTACTATTTGGTTGGTAAACCATCTATAAACAGTGTCTGGATGGTTATAAAGTTGCAACAGATGACTGTAATACCTTGTTAAATAGTTTATAAATACTTTGTAAACCATCTATAAATATTATCTGGATGGCGATTGTAAAGTTGCGACTGATGTTTTTCATAGTCAGTTAATGGTTAGTAAGTGATTGGTAAAGCAATGACACATTTTTTTGCCCATCATTAAATTACATAAAAGAAATTATATATTTATATATATATATATATCTATATATATATATATATATATATATATATATATATATATATATATATATATATATATATATATATATATATATATATATATAGATATATATATATATCCAAGTCTTTGATCATGTTTAAAAGTAGCTGTGTTTCTCCTTCTTATCGGGTCTACAGCCCTGCAAACTGTTGGCTGGTTGGTTTGTGTACAGAAACCATAGCAACGCATAATTTATAAAACATAATATATTTGTATGCCTAAAAGCCTTAAAATAGTAAAAAAAAAAAAAAGAAGACCAAACTAACAAATGACATTGTGGGATAACAGAAAAAAACTTGTTATCCTAAATGACAAACGATGCTTGAACTTATTTAACAGGTAATCACTTGGCCACCTATGGAAAACTATGACTTCGATCTTCACCTTTTAATGTCATCCCTCTCATCAAATATCCAATTTTGAAATAATAAAACAGTTTTAACGTTTTTAGTGTTATCGCTTTAGGAGGGACTGATTACTTGTTAGGTCTTCCTGAAAGAATTTGCGCTGAGCTACATTTCAATCAGGAGAGACTTGTTTGCAGATATGCAAAAGGTTTTAATGTACAACAGCATGTAGTGTACTGCCTGTATTTCGTCATCGGCGACTCAGGCCGGCATACTCTGCATCTCCGCCGGTACGGCAACTCGGGCCGGCAACACGGCATCTCCGCCGGTACGCCAACTCGGGCCGGCATACACGGCATCTTTGCCGGTACGGCACTCGGCCGGTACATAGAATAAAACATAGCTTCCGTATTTGTTTTGTAATTAATCTATTTATGAACGGATATTTCCGTCGAAGCGACGGCTAACTGAAGTATTACACCACCACTGGATATATGCTGTTATCAGAGAAAGTAATATCACTATCTGTTATGGTTTTGGTGTTGTCTTAGTTTGGTAGTCTGTTTTCTGTGTTGTGTTTTGCTCTGTTTCCTGTTTTATTTTGAAGTCCCTGGTTTTCTGTCTTGTCTTGTCCTATTTACTTCCTGTCTTGTGTTTCCCTCCTTTTTTGATTGCTCTGCCCAGCCTAATGTGTTTCACCTGTTTCCCAGCCCTTGTGTCACCTGTCTTGTGTTTTCTCATTAGTCTGTGTATTTAGCCTCTGTGTTCCCCTTGTCTTGTGTTAGATTGTTTTGTCTTTGCCCTGTCTGTCTGTCTGTTTACTGTTTGCCTCTTTTGGATCCCTTTTGATTGGTTTGTTCCCAGCCTTTTGTTAATAAATCCTCCACTGCAAACGTCCTCCTGCATGCCTGCCTGCTCTCTCCGCATTTTGGGTCTGCCATTCCCTACTCCTCCCAGCCACCCCTTAACACTATCGGGGTTGAAGGATGTAAAAGGAGTAGCAAATTCACCGCATCTTAGAAATGCATAGAAAGCTAACAGGAAAACGGACTCCAGAAGTGCGTCTATATAAGGGGAAAAAACACCTGCCCTGAGTGTGGACACTAATACATGTAAAATGCCGAGCGTGATAGGCTGCCTGAGGTCAGGAGAAGTGGGGTGAGTAGAGATGCCCCTCAACAGCAATTTAATAGCCAGATTAGAAATGAGGCTTGGAAACGATGGACCGTAACATTTAATATGAAACTGAATGCCTGCAATCAACCCACGAGTATTCTGCACCTTGAAGTTGCGAGTATTGGTACAATAACATATGAATGCACAAATGCTTTTAACAAGAACAGGTCTGGGAGGTACACAAATGATTATGCAGAATAGGAAGAGCGCCCTCTATTTATTATGCTGACAACTGCCTGATTATCACAGATGACTGAGATGCATTTACGCTTCCACCAATACCCCCCAGACGCGGCAAGCTACAGCAATGGGGTAGCTAAAGCACACCCTAGCCCCTCCCTGGCGCCGCCTCTGGGTGGCGGGACCGAGTCTTTGCCTTGGACAGGGGGGCGCCGAGGGACCCAAAGCAGCGCCGCAACCTGCCCAGGGACGCACCGGAGCCATCGTTGGGGGGGGTCCACGAGAAAAAAGTCGTCCAACAAGTGAAGCACCGAGGGCACCCGCACCCTGTTAAGCAGGATCCAGCACAGGGCCTCGGAAACGTGGTTAAAAATGCACGGGCTGCTATGGCATCCGAAGGTTAAACGCACCCCAAAATAGAACTTAGAGTCCCACCTAACGCCAAAAAGGGGCCACTGCGAAGGATGAATGGGCACAACTTTAAATGCGTCAGTGATGTCCGCCTTGGAGAGCCAAGAGCCAAGCGCCAACCACCGTCAGTCAGGATGAGAAGCCAATTCATATGCAAAATTACGTAGATTTAATGGGGTGGAAGGATGAACAAGCTTCAGCCGGGTGGCCCGGGTCGGGCCCGCCCGCCACGAGCAGACCGACCGGGGGTGCGCATCCCGGCAAGTGCTGCAGACATGGAGAAAAATGAAATTGGGAGAAGAACATACACCTTCATTAAAGTTATTGCAAATGGGAGGATTGTAATTCTGAGGAACCTGTCGTCGGGAGGGGCCGCCGGGCGGGGAACCACGGAGAGGGGGCTGAGAGGCGGCACCGGGGCCCGTGGGTGTAACGCCCAACCCGGTCTCACGCTAGGTTGTGTAATAGTTACGTTATTTTAATCTATTAAGTCGTGGACAAGTTACGATTTTGACGTTTTTTTCGTGTATATGCAACGACTTTTGAACGTGTACAGGTCACGCTTTTCGAACCTGCTCTGGGGGACGCGACAACGGGGAAATGAGGCGCCACACGCCGGCCAAAACAGCGGGACGGGCCGCCACTCGCGACCCGCGCAGGGGCACACAACAACGGGGGAATGAAACGCCACAGTAACAAGACGGTTGGGGTTAGGAAAAAAAAAGAACTGGGAAAGGAACTGCAACACGCGGGACAAAGGTACTGCCACACGCGGGGCGCGATCCCCGGTCTCCGGCGTGAAAGTCCTGTGTTTTCTGACCCATCCACCACCCCGACCAACCTCCCTACGCGGACTTTCGCCTTATCAACTACTCGCTACTCGCTTTCGTTCTGGGATCACTCTGAGCGCCGCAGGCGGAGCAAGCAATGACCTGCACGCCGCCCACGAGCATCACGAGGAGCTCGAGATCCACCACGGACCAGTCCATCCGGACGTTGGACCGTGTGAGATGCAACGCAGCTTTGCTAGAAAACTCCTTATGCTATTGGAAGAAAATATTCCTTCCATACTTCAGGTTCAGGTCGCCAATCAGCGCCAAATAGGAGTCCAGTTCTGGTCTCCGGCCTGGGTGCACGGAGCAAATAACGTCCCGAAACAACCCGAAAGCAACCAGGAACTGTCCTATAGACAGCTCCTTGCACAGCCTGGGGTCCGTGGACTTGAACACCGCAGAGAACCCGTCCCCAGACACCAGATTTCTCTCGCATTCCGGGGAAGGCAGAATCAGGCTCACCAGATTCACATCCTTGTCCTGCAAGATTTTTCACCGCAAGCGGGCAGAGATATTGGCAGCAGCGGGAATATATGGCCTATCTAAAAATGGGGCCGGAACAGAGGTGGCCAGGGAAAACTCGTTGTCTCCCGGGGCTGTAGGGGCAGGCAGAGGATAACCGCGCGCCGGCAGATGACATACTTACATTAAACAAAAACATGAACAAAGTGATATATAGTCAGACTGAAGCACATCACACAGCCACAATCTATTGCTCATCTTTCACAAACAGTGACAAGAGCAACACACAACCCTATATGCATCATATCATGAAGCTATTCCCCTGCAGCCTCAAGCAACATTATTTAAAGTTTTAATTGAGGTAGGTCCAAATTAGGGCTATAGTTTAGAAATACTTAGTTTACATTGGGGTACCCATTTCTTCTGCCAGAGGATAAAAGCTAATTGGCATGGAGAATAAAGATAGTTCAGACAATATTCTCTGTGCTCACTTGACAAGCAAGCTTTAAATGAGATGTTTTTTGATATTGCTGCTCTAAATGATAACACACACTTTCAACACGGGCCTTCCACCCAAAGGTGTTGTCCATATCAACACCAAGGTGCCTATAGGAGCAGAGCTGATTGATTGGTTCATAATTTATGACCTGTGATACCCTCTGGTCCATGTCACGACCAACTCCTCAGTTTGTGAAATGGTTTAATGAGATTGTTGACATGGCACCACAGGTCTCTATTTTAGCAGAATATGCAAAAGTACTTGTGTCTGTATAGGCTGAGGTAAAAGTGTGCCAAAAAATGTCAAAACACATGTTGTGTACTGTACACATACCCATACAAAGCTATATATGTCTCTGTTGTCACAAACCGGCTCATGGCCTGTGGCAAAGAAATGAGGGGACACCAACAACAGGTATAGGCCAATCAAAAAGATACTTTATTGTAAATCAAACCTAGTAACTTTAAATGAAGAAAAAGGAATGAGGTGTGAGAATGTCATAATGTACGGTGTATGTAAAGTGCATGGATGAGTGAATCTGTATAGGTGTAAATGACTGAGTGGAAATTAAGTAAAACTATAAAGGAACAAACTAAACCAAATCATACCTGGAGGAGCAGAGAGAGAGAAAAAAGTGATTAGAAGCAACTTAAATACCTGAGCCCAGGTGGCTCCAATCTACTAACGACCCTCCTCTGGCTGCAGGAGGAACCACCCCTGCACTGCAGAGGCGGGGTCGTAACACTGTGAACAAAAACCTCAGCAAAAATCTGCTTATCCTTTTAATTTCCTGAAAATACTTCCTAAACTGGTCCCTTCTTAAGTTTGAAAAGGTAGTCTCAGTAAAGGCTACAAAGGTTATAGCTACAAGCCATACTTTTAACCATGGTGATTGACATGAGGATCATCTTCTGAATATAATAATAAATATGTTAGGCCTACCATGAATTGTACCATTGTCTAACAAGACTTTTATGTTAAATGACTTCTTTTTATCCCGGAAGCTGGACTGCATGCTTCTTTCGGAGACGTGGGTTCAACCTGGTGAGTTCTTCCCCTTCTCAGAGCTTGTTCCTCCGGCATGTTCTTTCTTTAGCTCTCCTAGAACCACGGGAAGAGGTGGAGGCCTAGCGACAGTTTTTAAAAACAGTCTGAACTGTAAAAAAATCCCATGCGAACAATATAAAAGCTTTGAGCTGCAACTTTTTGAACTTAAACTCAACGTATCAGTGGCATGTGCACTCATTTACCGCCCTCCTAAATTTAACAAGGAGTTTATTAATGACTTTTTGGCGTGTGTGGCTGGCATTGCGCTACATTTTAATCATTTCTTCTAAGCCTTTGGTCAAGGACTTTTTAAACATTTTGGACTCTTTTAACCTTACTCAGTCTGTGAACAGTCCGACTCATAATAAGGGACATTTTTTGGACCTGGTCTTGTCATACGGCCTAAATTTGTCCATAAAGGATATTTCAAATGCAGGTATCTCTGACCATATGCCAGTTCTGTTTACTGTTTCCTTGCCGGGCTCTCAAAGCAAGACGTGCTTTCCCATGCGTCAGCAGCGCTCAATTAATCCCTCCACGGCCTCACTATTTGCTGCAGCGTTTGATACCTCTCCAGTAATGTCCCTAGACTTTTCTTCATTTAAGGACATTGAGGAGATGGTTATTTTATTTGATTCCACATGTACGGAAATCCTTGATTCAATAGCACCGTTAAAGCACAGGAGTGCTAACTCAAACAGAGAGCCATGGTTCAATGACACTACTCGTGCTCTCAGAAGGGAATGTAGACGTGCTGAGAGGAAATGGAGGAAAGACAACCTTCATGTTTCTCTGGGGATTTTAAGAAACTGTTGGTCTAACTACCAGGTTGCTGTTAAAGCGGCAAAGACTCAGTACATGTCAAACCTTGTGCAAAATAACTGTCATAAACCTCAAGTCCTTTTTAATGTATTAAATAGGATAATCAATCCCTCTGAACACACTGGCATTATTCCTAGTGCCATTTTGTGTGACAGATTCTGTACATTTTTCATTGATAAGGTGTCCAATATTCGGGCATCAATATGTTGTACTGCACCAGATCCCAGCATTGTACCGTTATGTTCAGTCATCTTTGAAAACTTTATGCCAATATCTTTTTCTGATTTGTTAAAGACGGTCCAATGTTTAAGACCTTCGGTCTGTTCATTGGACAGCTTTCCTGCAAAGCTTTTTAAAGATGTTTTTGACACTGTTGGCCTTTATATTTTAAATATGATAAATATGTCTCTTTCAACTGGATCTGTACCAGCAGCTTTTAAAAAGGCCATTGTACAACCCCTCCTAAAAAAACATAATTTGGACTTTTCTGTTTTGTCAAATTACAGGCCAGTTTCTAAGCTGCCCTTTTTATCTAAAATTCTAGAAAAAGTATATGCAACTTTTATTGCACCTCAAATCAAACAATATCTTTGAAAAATTTCAGTCTGGCTTTAAATCTTGTCACAGTACAGAAACAGCTCTTCTAAAAGTGTTTAACGATCTCCTTTTAATTTCTTATAAAGGTAGCTCTGCTGTGTTAGTGCTTTTAGATCTGACTGCTGCGTTTGATACAGTTGACCACAAGATTTTACTGTCAAGACTTGAGTCCTGTGCAGGCATCAAAGGCACAGCTCTGGAGTGGTTCCGGTCATATCTGACAGGCAGATCTTTTTCTGTAAACCTTGGGCCTTTTTACTCTTGTAAAGCACTGATTAACAGCGGGGTGCCCCAAGGCTCAATCCTAGGCCCAGTCTTGTTCTCACTGTATATGCTGCCTATGGGATCGATTTTCCAAAAATATAATATTTCGTTTCACTGCTTTGCGGATGACGTCCAGATCTATTTACCTTTTAAATACCAAAATGAATTCCAGTGAAGCACTGAGTAATTGTCTACGTGAAATAAAAGATTGGATGTCACTAAATTTCTTACACTTAAATGACAAAAAAACTGAAATTATAACTTTTGGAGAACCCGATATCTCAGATTTAAATAGTGCTCTTGGCCCATTACTCCATAACTATAGTCCATGTGTAAAAAGTCTTGGAGTTATTATTGATAGTTCTTTTAAACTGGATAAACAAATTAGCTCAGTAGTAAGAACAAGCTTCTTTCAGCTTAGACTTCTTGGGAAGGTGAAGTTGTACCTACCCCAAAGTCAACTGGAAAAAGTTGTACATGCCCTGATTACAAATCGTCTGGACTACTGCAACTCTTTATACTATGGCCTCGACCAGTCTTCTGTTCGCCGATTGCAATTAGTTCAAAATGCAGCTGCACGCCTGCTGACAGGGAAAAAGCGCTTTGACCACATTACCCCAGTACTATTGTCTCTCCACTGGCTGCCTATTACTCTCAGAATCCATTTTAAGATTTTATTATTTGTTTTTAAATCTTTAAATGGATTAGCACCTTCTTATCTAGCTGATATGTTGATTTTACATACGCCAGTCAGAGGACTTAGGTCAAATGATCAGCTTCTTTTGAAATGTCCTAGATCCAGACTGAAAACCAGAAGGGACAGAGCTTTTTCAGTTGCAGGTCCTAAGCTCTGGAATCCTCTTCCCCTCAATATTAAAGCAGCTAGCTCTATCGAGTCTTTTAAAGCACTTTTAAAAACTCATCTTTTCGACATGGCTTTCAACACAAGCTGAGCTGTGACATTTTGAATATTGTTTGTAATCATGTTTACATATGTTTTAATCATTATTGTTTCTGGGATACTATGTTTTTAGTGGGTTTTTACTTCTTCTTTTTGGCTAATTAGTTTGCTTTTTATAATGTTTATCAGTATTTAATATCTGTACAGCACTTTGGGGCAGTAGTGACTGCATGTAAATGTGCTCTATAAATAAACTTGACCTTGACCTTAACCATGAATTGATATTTTAAAAAGTCATTTATTTAAAGAGTGAGGCTATTTGCACCCCTGGTACAATTAGCAGTGTATGCTATTTGCACCCCTGGTACAATTAGCAGTATGCTATTTGTACCCTGGTGCAATTAGAAGTGTATGCTATTTGCACCCCTGGTACAATTAGAAGTGTATGCTATTTGCACCCCTGGTACAATTAGCAGTGTATGCTATTTGCACCCCTGTGCATCTACAGTACCTTGGCATATATTTACACACAGTTATCCATACTACTCATGTATTACACCTTTTTGGAATATTATCGCCCTGACATTCTTACCCTAACCATAACCATCCCACTCCTCTTGCCTAAACCTAACCAACCCAACCAGAGCAGGCATATTCATGAGTCTTCCCCTACCACCCTGCTGGGTCCTGACTTGCGCAATTGCATGCAAATTATTCAATCCAAATTTTAAAAAATAAGATCACCACACAGGGGAATCAAACTCAAGACTCCCATACCAAAGGTAAGCATACTAACCACTCACCTAGCAGCTCTTTCAGGAAGAAGTACAACTGTTTACCATTTGGTTTCTTCAAGCCTCAGTTGCTAGGTAACCATACTGTATACAAAAAAATAGGTACTAACTAACAAACTAACGGTTGTATGCTTTCACTGAAGACAGAAAGCGCAACTGTAGTATCCATTTTCCGCTAGAAATTCAATTGTTATAAACTTTAGAGACAAAGCTTCCCTAATATGCCAGTTTCTGCGGTCATGGAAGATGAACATCCGCCATGATTTCGGTGCACGCGAGCAACGTTTTTTTGTTGTTACGTCACAGGGTGTAAATAGCTCAGCTGTGTGGCCGAGGCTATTCGTACCGGGGGTGCAAATAGACACTCCGTTATTTAAAACAACTAATAATGCAGTGTGATGTTAAATCAAACTAAGTCCTACACATAAATGTCCAAATTTTTTCCCCTTTAGTCTCTGCTATTAACATTCATCAACTGCAAAATTTGAAAATTGCATTTTTAAATAACTCCGCATGGAAAATAAAATGAAAAATGCTTCTCTTTGTATATAGTTTATTTTTTATTTTTCACAACAGTAGCCTAGAAGTCAAAACAAATGCACATTAGTCAAACAAGCCATTAGGCTGTAGTTCTAAACACTCAACTGTAGTTTGTTTATATATTTGACTAGTATTTTTCTGCGACAAGGCAAATCAAAGTGCTTATCATAAAACACTTTTTTTTTCATTATTGGTATTTTTATTGTATAAATTCTCACGTACAACGTGAAGCAATTTGTTTTATTTTTTTACGTGCAGCAATCTTTCACAGACGCAGAGTGGTAATTACCACGTCACCTCCGGAGTCTTCAGCTGATTTTTTTTTTTTTTAAACGTTATAACGGTGCATAACTTAATGGAACAAAACTGAGCAACGTGTTGTTGCTGGTGACAAAACCACTGATTATATATATTTATTAAATGGCTTGCTTATATTCTATTATACCATGGTCTGGGTGGAGGAGAGCTATCAATCAATCTGCTGAAAGAAGATTGGCGTCGGGGTCCTGATCACCCGGTCGTTGTTGTATTTGCTATAACAACTGCCTCGCTCTACATTATCCCTTACGTACATTGAAGAGATACTAGTGTTAAAGACCCGCTGATCGCTGTCTGATTCTGTGAATGAATGCCCGCATTGCATTGTGGGACATCGGCTTTGAATGCGCCCAGCTCAGCTCATATCGTAGCCTACTGTTCTGTCTTATTTACTGTAATATTTCACCGGCAATAAGACCGAAATACTATTATTAAAATAAAGAAATGCATACCATGATAACGGCTAAATAATAATATGTATATAGATATAGCGTTATAGTTCTAAAAATACCAATAATATCAAAGCTGTATCCAGCTTCTCTGCTGCAGCCCGACTGGCAGAAAGATTCGTGCTGTGATCATGTAAGATGCTTCCCATTGAAATACGTTAGTTTAAAAAACGTGACCCCAACACGTAAATCTTCACAATATCGTTATGGTATCACATTCTAATAGATTTATTTTTGTGATGCCATCACGAACTGACGTGAGACTGGGTTGATCCATATCATCCTTACCTTGATCTTTGTGTTTGCGTTTCAAAGCCATCTCCACCATCATTTTCCCGTGAGAATAGGCCATTCTTAATGCTAGATAGTAAAACAACCACTGCAACAATTTTCTTTTCACTTTATTGAAGATAATGCGTCTGACAAAAGTGCTTCACTTAGATATAGGCATAACACCGTAACTTCAGCACGAAAGACATCTTAACGTTGGTGGGTAAAACAAAGGCAGAGTGCCACTGTAACTTAATTCCAGCGTTCTAGCAACACAGTCTCACTCCCTACTCGTCAAATGTATGACGCATGGTCAAGGACCCTGGCGTCAAGTTTCAACGAAATAGGGGTACCCTTGACGTTATTTTTCGACGAGGGGGTCCGTCAGATAGACATTAATGTTATTCCCTCACCGTCGGATATCGACGAAAGAAAAAAAACACGCCCCCCGCTCCTTAACTCGAAATCTGTGACAGTTATTATTGGTATTTTTAGCCCAATAACCGCTGTTTTAATTAACACTATTCACGAGATATTATCATGGTTTATATGTATTTATTTTAATGTTATTATTTCGGTCTATTTTGGCCAGGGAAGCTGGGTTGCTTTTTTGTTGATTTATATTTTTTAAACTATAACGCTACATCAATCAACATTTATTTAGATGTTATCATGGTATTCATTTCTTTATTTTAATAATATTATTTCGGTCTTAATACCGGTGAAATATTACAGTATATGCTGTAATACAGAACATTACGCTATGATCCGAGTTGGACGCATTCAAAGCCGATAGGCCTATCCCCCAATGCAATGCGGCCATTCATTTCAAAGATCAGCTGGTCTTTAACGCCAGGATCGCTTCAATATACATATAGTCAGTGGTTGTATCACCAGCAACAACACATTGCTCAGTTTTGTTCCAGTAAGTTATGAACCATAATAACGTTTAAACGAATCCGCGGAAAACTCCGGAAATGACGTAGTACGTCCCGCTCAGCGGATACGAAGATAAAAATATATAACATTCGTAATATTAATGTTTTTTTCTAAAGTTGTATTTGAGGAGTTAAACAATAAAGATAGTTATAATATTAAAATACAGTTTCATGTATTTGTCTACCTATAAACGAATCCGCGGAAGTGACGTGGAAATTCCACATCTCGTCTGTGAAAGAATGTTCCACGTTGTACGTGAGAATTTACACAATAAAATACTAATAATGAAAACATTGTGTTTTATATTTAGCACTTTGATTTGCCTTATATATACTATATAAAAAACCTACAGTTGAGTGTCTAGAACTACAGCCTAATGGCTTGTTTGACTAATTTGCATTTGTTTTGAATTGTACTGTTGTGAAAAACAATAAACTATATACAAAGAGAAGCATTTTTTATTTTATTTTCCATGCATAGTTATTTAAAAACGCAATTTTCTAATTTTAAAGTTGATGAATATTAATAGCAAAGACTAAAGGGAAAAAAAACAGTACAAGAGTATATTTATGTGTGGGACTTAGTTTTATTTAAAATCACACTGCATTATTAGTTGTTTTAAATAAATTACTTTTTTGAAATATCAATTTATTGTAGGCCTAACATATTAACTATTATATTCAAAAGATGATCCTCAAATCAATCACCATGGTTACAGCTTAGCCATCCTAACCTTTGTAGCCTTTACTGAGACTACCTTTTCAAAATTAAGAAAGGACTAGTTTTAGGAAGCATTTTCAGGAAATTAAAAGGATAAGCAGATTGTTGCCGAGGTTTTTGTTCACAGATTAAGATGTATAAAGCTTTGTTTGGGTATGTGTACATATACAACATGTGTTTTGGCATTTTTGGCACATTCTACCTGAGCCTTACTGCACAAAGACAAAACTCACACATCTCATTCAACCATTTTACAAGCTGAGAAAAGGGTCATGACATGGGTCAGAGCAGTGGTTCCCAACTTTTTTTCCTTGGTACCCCCCCTACTCATTTCTAAGAAAAGCTGATCCCCCCTTTGAAACTGAAGTTGAGGTAACTCTCGAGATAGAGCTGGGTCAGAGGATATCAGAGGTCATAAATGATGAACCAATCCATCGGCTCTGCTCCTATAGGCCCAATGGTGTTCATATGGACAACATGCATCTTTGGCTGGAAGGCCCGTGTTCAAAGTGTGTGTTATCATTTAGAGCAGACACCCACGGTGAATCAGATGGTTTATGTTGTACAAGGCTGCATTACAGAGCATATTAATATGACTGTCATGAAGGTTGTGTAGAGGAATAGAAACCAGTCTCTCCAGGCAAGCACACAGAATATGGTCTGCTCTATCTTTATTCTCCATGCCAAGTATGAGCTCTTATCCTCTGGCAGAAGATATCGGTAAATTTAACATTTCTAAACTATAGGCTTAATTTGGACCTACCTCAATTAAAACTTTAAATAATGTTTGAGATTGAGGGTGTGCAATAGCTTCATGATATGAAGCATGGTTGTGTTGCTCTTGTCACTGTTTGTGAAAGATGAGCAATAGATTGTTGCTGTGTGATGTGCTTCAGTCTAGCCTATATCCCTTTGTTCATGTTGTTTTTTATTGTAAATATGTCAGCTGTATGATAAAACAATATGTCAAGTGTTATTTGTGAAGCATTTGAACTCAAGGCAAATATCCCTCTGGGGACAATAAAGTATCTCCTGCTAAGTGGTCTCCATGATGTGTAAAAATTAAAACGTTGTCATAGGACTATAGCAAACACATCGTTGGAAAAGTCTCAACCTGGAGAGTAACATATGTCAGTCTGAAGAGGATACATTACTCCTGCTTTGAAATATTGACCTCTGAACCTTGAACCCAGTCCATGTATGAAGGCTTGTCATTTAGCAACAGAAGGTGCTACACACATAAGACCAGCTGTTATAGAAAGCTCTGGACCTCAGCTGTCATGTAGATATGGTCACCAAATTGTACCTACTGTAAGCACTGTCAAATATGGTAATAAGCTATTTTCACCTATTTAACGATTTGATTTTTAAAATCTGATGACACCAGTGTGTTCTCCATCCCAAAAAACCCCAGGGTGTATCTAAAATTATACACTGTCAACTTTTACTTATGAGAAATATACCAATATACTTTAAAACTACAACTCCCATAAGAAACGCCACAGAAGCTGTTACAAAGCTTGAGCACTTGTAGTTCTTCGGGGATGGGTGGGGGTGGGACTCGTTCGGCTCCTGTTTCTGCTGTCTGCCGTGAAATGGCTTGATTCCGTTTCAGATTGAGGCCGCCCGCCGGCCGGCAGAGCACACAATATATGAGACAAATACATGAAACTGTATTTTATTATTATAACTATCTTTATTGTTTAACTCCTCAAATACAACGTTAGAAAAAAACATCAATATTACGAATATTTTATATTTGTATCTTCGTATCCGCTGAGCGGGACGTACTACGTCACTTCCGGAGTTTTCCGCGGATTCGTTTAAACGTTATTATGGTTCATAACTTACTGGAACAAAACTGAGCATCGTGTTGCTGGTGATACAACCACTGACTGTATATATGTATATTGAAGCGATCCTGGCGTTAAAGACCAGCTGATCGCTGCCCGATTCTTTGAAATGAATGGCCGCATTGCATTGGGGGATATCTGCTTTGAATGCATCCAGCTCGGATCATAGCGTAATGTTCTGTATTAGCCTATACTGTAATATTTCACCGGTAATAAGACAGAAATAATATTATTAAAGTAAAGAAATGAATACCATGATAACATCTAAATAAATGTTGATAGATGTAGCGTTATAGTTTAAAAAATATAAATCAACAAAAAAGCAACCCAGCTTCCCTGGCCGAAATAGACCGAGATAATAACATTAAAAGAAATACATATAAACCATGATAATGTTTCGTGAATAATGTTGATTAAAACAGCGGTTATTGGGCTAAAAATACCAATAATAACTGTCACAGATTTCGAGTTAAGGGGCGGGGGGGCGTGTTTTTTTCTTTCGTCGATAGATAGCAAAAAAAACCGAGCCGAATCGGTGCTAGCAACACGGAGCTGCTGCAGCTAATGCCGAGAGCTCCCACTCAGCTAAAACGGCATTATGGGGGCATAAGATAAAGAGTGCCTTTGTGCCTCTTAACCCATTTAGGCCTAAAACGCCTGTTAAAAAAGGCCTTTTTATGCCTAAGGACTTTTCTGTAAACCCACTCCCAAAACCGAAGGGTTTCCAGAAATATTTGTCAAAATTTGTCAAAGCCTACTAAAATCTTAATTTCTCAGGCTCCATAGCAGATAAAAACATGAAATAAAAAGCATTTGAGAGCTTACTTCTTTGGCTTTCAACTTGACTGACTTGCTTGGCCATAATCTTCAACTGCATTTAAAAAATAATCTATAAACAACAAAAATATCAAGAATATTTTGAAAAATCAGTACAGATCCGTTTTTATTTTCTTATTTCATACTTCATAACTTGGTGGTGAGTGTACACATCAACAGAACAGTATTCATACTTTGCAGTGACGTCATTACCATGGGTACCTGGCGGGCAAGAAACGCCGATAGAATGGCGCTGAACAGTGGCCAGACACAGGAATTGCAGCCTTGCAGATTTCCAATACTACAATCAATCAACTATTTAGACCATAAATGTGCTTGGATCCATACACAGCAACCGCTGATATTTTCATTGCTTTGAAGCTGGCAAAGTCTCTACCAGACTTGGAGTTTGGAGATATTTACATCTATCTTATAGAAAATCCGTCACTTTACACCGCACAAAAAATGAAAGCCTACAAAAGTACAGATAGCTATCTTTTTTTCAAGAGTGGATGGGTTAACAACGCTGTCATATGGGAGGTGAAAAACAGGAATATATTCATAATCAAAGCAAAGGTGAGTGTTACTAGTTAGTTAGTTAGTTAGTTAGTTAGTTAGTTAGTTAGTTAGTTAGTTAGTTAGTTAGCTAGCTAGCTAGCTAGCTAGCTAACTAACTAACGTTTGCTGATCTGTTCCGTCGTGTGATGAAATCTTTATCTGAATACGTACACCCTCCCTGCCGGCAAATGACAGCTTGATAAGTCGTTTTTTTTTAAACCTTCTGCCAACACTAGGCTATGTATCATGTAGGGTGACCAGACGTCCCGTTTTGATCGGGACAATCCCGAGTCCCGACAAAAGTTGTGTCGGGACGCTAAAATATCCGGTTTACACCAACCACTATGACATTGTCCCGGTTGTCAGCGATTACATAACCGACGTGGTCTTAGCCCAATCATTAACTTAACCATGTAGAAAGACTAACAAAGCTCCAGCGTATGATTTTAACTTTGTGTGTGTGTGTGTGTGTGTGTGTGTGTGTGTGTGTGTGTGTGTGTGTGTGTGTGTGTGTGTGTGTGTGTGTGTGTGTGTGTGTGTGTAAATCGTAGCGGTCTGCATAATCTGTGCCGCCAGCGTTACGATGTATATTTGTAAACATTGTTGCAACGCCTCTTCTTCTCTGTCTCGTTTTAACCAGTCTTTTACTGACATCTGTGTTAAATTTCACAGTAGGCTTTCAGCCAACAAATTGATTCTTGAGCAAATTCACTCAATTCACACAACAAATATACGTTATAGAATGGAGTTCTTGCCCGCCAGCCAGCAGTTGTGACGTCACGTGCAAAGTATGAATAGTCTCAACTCATACATTCAACTCAACTCATCATTTACTGTCAAATGCTGTAGTAATGCTTTCCGAAGCACTAGTACTATTACATAGTAAAAAACAAAAACAAAAAACAGACACAATTAATTCATAACACCTTGGATGACGGCGTCTGAGAAACCATAGCACTAAGAAACCATAATCATAAACTTTGTGGTGAGTGTACAGATCAACAGAACAGTACAGTCTCAACTCAAACATTCAACTCAACACAACTCATCATTCACTGTCGAGTGCTGCGGTAATGCTTTCCGAAGCACTGAATGTGCAGTGGCACATTGCACTGTCTGCAGCCATACACTGTTGCACCAGGACGGGCCTCACTCTTCGACAGTGAACATTCCCTGCAGATCTTTCTCTTGTCGAAGATTTTTTCACAGTCATGCTCAGCTGAGGCTGCCACAGGTGCTGCGGCGCACTGAGGAGCACTTTTTGCTGTCACAGGGGTGACAAGTTCCAGTGCAAGGTCCTCCTGCCACTCTTTGTAGCCACCCTTGTAGGCTCCAGCACTCCTTGCAGCAATGTAAGAATTGTAGCAGCTGACCGACAGGAAAAAGAAAAAGAGCCTCCGCCACCATTTCTTGGACCGATGCTGAAACTGATAGTAGCTTATCATCTGATCCAGTAGATCGACCCCCTTCATGTGCTTCTGGTAGTCAGAAACACTGCATGAAAAGTGGGATTTTCGTCAGTATGCGGCACTGTAGATTGTCGTGGAACTTCAGGTTTACGGCTGTACACGGCAAGTTACAGGTAACACCGAAAACTGCCGTAAATTGTCGGAAATTGACGTGGGCCTTGCTTGGCAGTTGTCCCCCCATGACCCACCCTTCTAGGGGAGGCTTTCACATGTAAATGAAAATGCTGTGAGCTATACAAATAGAAATCATGGTAGCAGCAGGGGGAGTTTTACCCCAGGTGACATTTTTCTAAAATGTATTAACTTAATTTTAAGAAAATCTCCTAAAATAGATCAGACTCAGTATAGCCTAATTGTAGACTCTTCAATTTTAGCTTGAATTGATTTATTTAATGAAAGTATGCTAGATTAATTACAGTGTATGTCATTAGTAATTACTAATGTTATGTAAAAAAGATACACAAAATAATTTATTTTAACAATTAATTTTAATCAGGCTTTGCCACAAAGGTAAATGTGCATTCCATGCTCATAGCTCAACCACTGTGCATAGTGACATGACTACAGTGGCCTTTCTTTGGTCTTGCTCATCCAACATTGTCTGGTGGAATGGAGACAGAGGCTCCACTGGACAGTTTTCTAAGAGAAGTCTTTCTGCTGACACCAAAACACTGGGCTTCACATAAAGCATATCAGCTTTGTCATTGCATGACAAGGTCCCAACCATTTATCTTCTTAAAATACTGGCAAATTCAGCACCATATTCACATGTCCATGGCATATGAAGCTGTTGGCTCTGCTGAAATGGCCTCATAATCTAGACTTCAATTGTCCTATTATTAAGCTTTCCCAGTAATCCATTATATCTCACTGTAATTCACCTCCACACCAGTATGTGCGCTGTTCGCGCCCTGCTGGTTAATCTGCTCCTCTTTGTTTCTCTATCACTCTGCCCCGCCCCCTACCCACGCCCTCACTGGCTGCTTCCATTTGAAAATAGCGGCGGGAGATTGCGGGAGATGAGTCTGAGAGTTAGAGTAAAAACTGCCGAAATATGGGAATATTTCAGGCCAAATGGTAAAAGAGTTGTCTGTACACTCTGTCAAACTTCACTTGGAAACACACAGGAGTTGTTCAAGACGTTTGGAGCGGGTTTTTTCTCTCCTCCATATCACCTCCGTGGCTCCAAAGATGCGCTCACAGAAAAGAAGTCAACGTAAGTATATGATTATTAATGAAACGGCGAGGTAGTCTGTACTGTTTATTAACTCTTGATCGTACAATGACTGTATTTGGATGTTAAACAGGCTACTTAGACTTGGCAGTAATGTTTTAAACCCCACCAAGTGTAAACGCGAGCAGCACAGAGCTGTGGCTGTTTTCAGCGCCATTCATTACAGAGCTGAGCGGGTGAGTTGTTTTATAAAAGTGTATTTTTTTTGTCTCGTAATTTCCAGAAAGCAGTCGCCTTCTTCACAACTCTGAGACAAACTGCTACGAACCGGAGCAAGGGTAAGATTTAAAGAATATGCTTTCATTAAATGAATTGCATTACTTCTTCTGTATAAGGACATAGACGTTAATAGATACCGATCTTAAACATTTTTTTTACAGACTAACCTCGCCTCATAACGAGGCTGTGACCTATATTTGCTCGGAGCTGTCTGCAAGTCCAGAGTACGCCATTGTGTGTAAGTAATTTTTACTTTTCATCTTTCCTTGTTTAATTTTACTGTGACTTATGTTTTTTATTCATACCACTCTCATTTCATTGTTTTCCAGCTGCCTGTAAACTACGAGACAGCACGCAGGAACAGCTAGAAACAACCAGATGTGGCATCGCGGGCAGAAGCAGGCAGAGAAGAAAAGAGGGTAAGATTAGATCTGTTTGGTTAATGTGAATATTTTTCAGGTGCATTCATAGATGTGTTGTGTCCATAAGCGGTATATCACGCAGTACTGATTATCTTTATTGATTGATTTTACAGCTGCTGGAAGCGAGACAGAGTGTGCTGGCTGCGCCTGAGGTGGACATTTGGAAGTGCGCCACCATACAACCGGACAACGCACCACAGACGTCTGCTAAATCGACCGAATGCTGCCGGTTACCTACAGCTCCGCAGGCGGCCGCAAGGGCTTGACGGTGCTGCTTCTCGTGAGCGAGGGATATTTGTTGTGTGTGCTGTAGGGATGCACCGATCCGACTTTTTCAGTCCCGATACCGATGCCAGGGATTTGTGTATCTGTCGATACCGATCCGAATTAATAATAAACTGTATACCTTCCACCTTATACCTTCCTTCCACCATATGGAAGAGAGAAAAGGCACCAGACCTTCCTAACTAAACATTACTTTCCTAACTAAGAAAAATAACATAGATGTAATGTATTGAATTCTTATTTGTTATTTAAAAAACAACTGTGCATTCAAATAGAATGTAATCAAACTTCTTAAAATAAATTTAAATAAATAATAATGGGCCACCTTTATATAGGTTTATAATGCCTTATTATACTGTCAGAAGTACATAGAATATCTCAAAAACATGTTAATTTCATCATGTTTACTAAAAGCTTTTATTACTAAAGGGTTTGGCTCCACAACATTATACAATAACTTTACATGAAGGGGAATCCATGAAATTGTATTGTGCTGCAAAGTGGTAAAATAAACTCAAATCGAATGAATACACATACAAACAACTTTAACTTCCCTTTCAAAACAAAATAGTTGTAAGCTAGTTGTAGAACCACTACCTTGACCACAGGTAAGTTAGGTTGTTGTGTTGTTGTAGTGGGGGACTGAACGGAGCTCCGCTGTCAGCCTCCTTCGCTGTTTGAATAACGTTAACAGGTTGGCGGACGTATTTCAGCGAGGCATCTTTAATCCAGAGTTTTAATCATTGCTCTGAACCCGTCTTTCTCAACAGTCTGTAGCGGGAACGGAGGTGGATTGCGTTCATAACGTTGCTCCGCTGCATGCTTGAAGTGACACGTCTAACATACGCATAGTAACGTTAGCACGGCCGAGTAACGTTAGAGCGACGGGCAACAACAGTGGCTAAATTATGTCCGAATTGATAGAAACAAAAAACTTGGGAACAACAGACGGCTCCTCTCTTGAGCACACGTTGTTCTGGTGTATCTCCGGTCTTTCTTCATCCTCTAGCTAACTTTCTTCTCGGTTCTTGAATGTGCAGTAGTGACCGGAGCCTCTCCCAACAGACTGTTATGCTACCTGGCTAGCTAGGCTAGCAGCTGTAATGTTACTCAGCATGCCATTCGGCGGTGTAGCTACATTTGTAAATGTAAAATTATTAGTGTTAGAAACGGTTTGTCTCAAATTGTTATATGCTTTGGTGTTTTATCCTTTTAAAGAGAGTTAGTTGTGTGTTATTAATTGTTATGTTATGAAGTTACTACCATGAGTGAAAAGGCTAAACAGTTAACAGGGGTCCCGGAGCTGCGACGGAGTGAAAAAAAAAAAAAAACTAGCTATTTTGTCAATCGGGGGCCGATACCCGATCGATCGGTGCACCCCTAGTGTGCTGTATGTCTCCGATGCTTTGTACGCAGTTTTTTTTCTGATTGCGTTTGTGTTTTGTGTCAATAAAGCTCTATCTTTGACTAAACAGCACGTTCCTGGCAAATCATTTTAGTTAGGATAACCATGACATGAATATACAACATAGCATATATGAAATAAATATATATAATACATAAATAAATATATATATATATTTTTTTATTATTATTATTATAATAATGGCCCAGGTTGACAGCCTAACCCGTGACAGACCTGTGAACCAATCACGAGAGATTTTTCTTGTTTAAAAGTAGTGGTTTCATCCAATAGTGAGTGAGGAAATTCCAGCTAGGCCAGACGTTCTCTGGCCAGGCGCATATTCATATTCTAATTAGACCCATTAACACCTCCGCGGGGGCTCTCCACATACGTCATGGTTCGTTTCCGACAATATGTGGCACAGACAATATGTGGCACAGACAATATGTGGCACAGACGAACGTGACGTTCGCAGCCTGTAAATTGTCGATAACTGCCGAAAATTAGGGGGATTTCCGGGCGTTTACAGGCGTTTACGGGGACGGAAATCTCACTTTTCATGCAGTGACTGCTTTATAACAGACAGTGTGTGTACAATTTTTCCAGCCTGTTCTCATGAACCACTCGTTCAAAAAACTATGAAAACTTAAAGTGCTCATATTATGCTCATTTTCAGGTTCACAATTCTATTTAGAGGTTATATCAGAATAGGTTTGCATGGTTTTATTTTCAAAAAACATGTATTTTCCTCTTTTCACCCTGTGTGTTGAGCTCTCTTTTATAGCTACAGAGTGAGGCATCTCACTTCTGTTCCATCTTTGTTGGGAGTCGCACATATGCAGTAGCTAAGTAAGGACAACTAGCCAGTCAGAAGCAGAGTATGAGGGAGTGCCATGCTAGCAGCTAGGCGGGCATTATAACGTGTGGTACAAAGTGACGCACGTTTGTCATGGAAGTAAAGGCTGGCCTACAATAGAGCTGTTTGGAGCAGTTTGTGAACAGTGGGCTTCCTTCACCAACCGTTCTTATGAAGAAATGTGTTCTTAAACCCTTCTTACGAACTTTTTACGAAGATTCTGGCATTCACTAATGTTTTCTTAACTTGGATTTGTTCTTAGCTAAGAACAAAATCTACGGACACTGAAAAGCACTCTTACGCACATTTGAGTGATGACAATTTGCTCCAAATGATTGGTTACTGCATTTTATTTAATTCTACAGTCGTTTACAATGATAGTATTGTACTGTAATGTATTTCTGATCATTTGTTGATAAAAATCATATTATGCAAAAAAAACACTAACACTACAATTTACATCAGCAATTAAATGGATTAAATCCTGCGTTATTTGGTGATTGATCGCTATTTATAGGGCCAAAATGCAGTGGTAGAATGTAACAAAGTACAAATTCGTCCTAACTGTACTTAAGTACATTTTTCACGTATCTGTACTTTACTTAAGTAGACTCAATAGAGCATAGCCTACTTTTGACTTTTACTTTGTTACATTTTGCAGCAATTATCTATACTTTTTACTCCACTACATTTCTACAATGTTCCGTTAAATTTTCTGATCAGTTTTCCCCCTCTGCCAAAACGTCTTCCTGACCGTCACACGTTTGTCTCACCAGTGAAGTTTGGTTGCCGTAGATACTGTATATATGGGGCAACGCTGATCCAAGCCGGCTCCGGTGCTCCAGAGCCCGGGTGCAGCGCCACTGACCCTCGGTAATACAGCCCCGGTAAAAGTGAAAATGAAAACGTTTGTTTTTTTATTATTCCCGTTTTTAAATCATAGTTGCTATATTTATTTCTCACCACAGCGTCGTTTACTCCTCCGCCAGGCTGCGTAAGACGCGTTCATATCTTATTTATTTGGCTGGACCTGTTCACATCTCCCCATTTGCGCTGCTTCACACACTTTATTTGCTTACTTGCATGGTTAAAGAAAACAAAATACATCCATGAATAAAACCAACCGCATTCCGATTCTAACAACACAATTCCGTTTTATGCTGGTTAGGATAGGAACTTCTTTTAAAAGCCAGGCCTTGTTTGTGGTAGTGGACACCTTCTACTTTTACTAAAGTAAATATGTCTCTGGTTATTTGTACTTTTATTTAAGTACTGAGATTCAGTACTTCCTCCACCGCGGCTCCGACAATCTCCGAAAAGGGAGGTGCACAGGAAGTGTCATGTCCTTATATGGGAATTTATGGGGGGGGTTTCTTATGCTAATAAGGAACAACTGGCACGCGCTTTCAGTTACGAAGATGTGGGATTCATCAATCCTAAGACCACAGATGCGAACAATTCTGCTGTTTAAGAACACGTCATGAATCCGACGTAAAATTTTCTTAGGAACCTTCTTAAGAACATATTTAAGAAAAAACTTAAGAAGATATTGGTGAATGAGGCCCAGTGTTTTCTGTTGGAAACGGTAAGTCCCTTTGGGGGGGGGACTTTGCTGTATTCACTACACGGACGGCGGCTGTATAAGAACGCGGCTGGCCGTGTAGGAAGGTGGTCGGGGAGGATGCGTGTTCCTTGGTTTGTTTTAATCCAAACTACGATCTTTTTCGCAATCTTAACTAGTTGTTTTCTTACGTAATCGTAACTTTCATCGCTGCAAAACTGTCATATTTTGTGGACTCAATTTAACCGTAATCTCCGCAAAATCAATCGGCAGCTCGCGGTACTTTGTACCCAGCTCAAAGTCACCTATTTTCGGGTAACTGAAGCATGATCTACCGCTGATACAACAGAGGTCTGTAGCCAGGGTCACAAAGCGCTGTAGGTGCATAAACAACTACCACCTGCTGCTCGGCATCAAGGAGTTCGTAGCCGGCGTAACGTGAACACCCGACATTACGTGCCGGTGGTCTCCTAATTTCGTAGGATATCATAGGATTTGGTGTGCATTCATTTCATGAGAATGCGTTAATTTTGACACAATGATAACATTGCGTTAACGCGCACATAGGAGGAGCAGCAGCTGACAGCAGCTCTGGTATGTTCACAATAATATTTCTTCTATGATTACGTTATTTCACCCATCCACTAGACTATTAATCAGAATGTTCATTTTTATGACTCAATCCGCAGAGGATGGTTGCTATGGACGCTACTATTGCTGAAACAACGGAGCTTGCGTGTTAGTTGAATCATGTTTTTAGGGCCTGAGCACGAAAGTGCAGGTGACTCGCAATGAAAGGGGGTTAGAATGCACGAAAACTCAAAAGATATTTGCCCACGTCAGACAGGTCAGACACTATGTTTGCAATCTCAAGACCTCAAGGATGAAGATTTGTTAAAATCAAGACTTTTTGTCGAACGGTGTAGGTGTAGGCGTCGCGTGGCGGCCATTTTGAGAATTTAGTGATGAACTAGAAAGCGGTTGTAACTCCATTGTACATTTTCCAATCTAGACATTATTTGTCACGACTGACAAGAGTCCAGGCCTGAGGACATCGACAGGCCAATATTGACTTTTGGTCATAGCTGGCAACAGGAAATCAGCCTTAAATGACAAATATCATCCGATTTACTTACAGTGCATACAGAAAATATTCACAGCGCTTCACTTTTTCCACATTTCATTATGTTACAGCCTTATTCCAAAATGGATTAAATTACTTTTTTTCGTCAAAATTCTACACACAATACCACATAATGACAACACGAAAAAAGTTTTTTTTAAATGTTTGCAAATTTATTAGAAATAAAGAATGAAAATATAATATCTACATAAGTATTCAAAGCCTTTAATCAATACTTTGTTGTGGCACCTTTGGCAGCAATTACAGCCTCAAGTCTTTTGGAATATGAAGCCACAAGCTTGGCACACCTCTCTTTGGCCAGTTTCGCCCATTCCTCTTTACAGATTTCTTGAGCTCCATCAGGTTGGATGGGGAGCGTCGGTGTACAGCCATTTTCAGAGAGCCTTTCAGAGATGTTCAATGGGATTCAAGTCTGGGCTCTGGCTGGGTTACTCTAGGACATTTACAGAGTTGTCCTGAAGCCACTCCTTCGATATCTTGGCTGTATGCTTAGGGTCGTTGTCCTGTTGAAAGATGAACCGTCGTCCCAGTCTGAGGTCAAAAGCGCTCTGGAGCAGGTTTTCTTTCAGGATCTCTCTGTACATTGCTGCATTCATCTTTCCTTCAATCCTGACTAGTCTCCCACTTCCTGCCACTGAAAAACATCCCCACAGCATGATGCTGCCACCACCATGCTTCACTGTAGGGATGGTATTGGCCAGGTGATGAGCGGTGCCTGGTGTCCTCTAAACATAACGCTTGGCATTCACGCCAAAAAGTTCAATCTTTGTCTCATCAGACCAGAGAATTTAGTTTCTCATGGTCTGAGAGTCTTTCAGGTGCCTTTTGGCACACTCCAGGCAGGCTGCCATGTGCCTTTTACTAAGGCGCTTCTGTCTGGCCACTCTACCATACAGGCCTGATTGGTGGGAAAAAATTAATTTAATCCATTTTGGAATAAGGCTAAAACATAACAAAATGTTGAAAAAGTGAAGCGCTGTGAATACTTTCCGTATGCACTGTAGGCTACTTATTCAACACAGTCTCACGCCCTACTTGTCAAATGTCTGACGCATGTGCAAGGACCCTTGGTGTTAAGTTTCAATGACAGGGGGGGTACCGGTTATAGGGGGTCCGTCAGATAGACATTAAGTAAGTTATGCATCATAATAATATTTTTAAAAATCCGCGGAATTGACTTTTTTGAAATATCAATTTATGGTAGGCGTAACATATTCATTATTATATTCAGAAGATGATCCTCATATCAACCACCATGGTTATAGATTGTAGCCATCCTAAGATTTGTAGCCTTTTATCAAAATTAAAAAGGGACTATTTTTAGGAAGCATTTTCAAGAAATTATAAGGATAAGCAGATTGTTGTTGAGGTTTTTGTTCACAGAGTAAGATGTACTGTACATAGCTTTGTATATACAACATGTGTTTTGGCATTTTTGGCACACTTCTGCCTCAGCCTATATACTACACACAGACACAAGGTTGTGGAGATGAAGGTTGTGGAGAGGAATAGACCCAAGGCAAGCACAGAGAATATGGTCTGATCTATCTTTATTCTCCATGCCAAGTATGAGCTCTTATCCTCTGGCAGAAGATATGGGTACCCCAATCTAAACTTAACATTTCTAAACTATAGACCTATTCGGACCTACCTCAATTAAAACTTCAAATAATGTTGCTTGAGGCTGCAGGGGTTGTGGCTGTGATGTGCTTCAGTCTGGCTACATATGACTTTGTTCATGTTGTTTTTTATTGTAAGTAGTACAGGCCAAAAGTTTGGACACACCTCATTCAATGCGTTTCCTTTATTTTCAATTCAATTCAATTTTATTTATAGTATCAAATCATAACAAAGGTTATCTCGAGACACTTTACAGATAGAGTAGGTCTAGACCACACTCTATAATTTACAAAGCCCCAACAATTCCAACAATTACAGTAATTCCCTCAAGAGCAAGCAGTGCGAAAGTGGCGAGGAAAAACTCCCTCTTGGGAAGAAACCTCGGACAGACCCAGGCTCTTGGTAGGCGGTGTCTGAGGGGCCGGTTGGGGTTGTGATAAACAGTGGCAATAGTAGTCACATTAATAATGGAACAGTGACTGGATGTAGCGGGAAGCTGCAGGGTTCAGCAGGAAGCTGTTATGGCTGTGGCTAAGACCCAGAACACGGAGTATCACACACAGACACAGAGAAAAACGTTTAGAATGTCTTTAATGAAAGTCACAAACGAAACTCAGCAGCCTGAGACAGTCAGCTGCGCTGGTGGAGGAGACAGGACTGGAACGGCGTGGGCAGAGCGTGGCGTGTCCAAAAACAACTTTCGCAGGGATCCAAACGAGGAGATGAAAAGGTTGAGGACCGAAAGGCTGGCGGCACAGCAGTCGTAGGCACAGGTCGAGTGGTGTAGGTCTGGATGAGAGGACAAAAACAAGGTAAGCGGAGCACGAGGAACAACACATGAGGCAAAAACTTAAGAGCACGATTACTGGGAGCCAAGTTACCACTTTGGTAGCTGCAACGATCTGGCGCCGAAGACAGGTTCCAACCAGGTCTAAATACTGCAGCAGTGATGAGAGAAGCAGCAACAGCTGAGTAGACAGAGATTGCAGGATAGCCAGCAGCCGTGCAGGTAGGTGGATCACCCGGCCACGCCCCTTGACCTACTTACAGCCGCTCCAGCAACAGACACAGGACAAGGACGACAACACACACCCAACCGCTCCCATAACAGTACCCCCCCCTCAACGGGCGCCCCCAGGCGACCCGCCAGGCCTATCAGGGTGGTCACGGTGGAAGTCCTTGATCAACTGAGGGTCCAGAATAAAACGTTTGGGTATCCACAATCACTCCTCAGGCCCGTACCCCTCCCATCCACTAAATACTGGAGACCCCTACCCCGTCGACGTACGTCCAAGAGCTCCCGAACCGTGTAGGCAGGGTGGTCGTCAATCAGCCGAGCAGGAGGCGGGGGATCAGCGGGGGGACACAGAGGACTGGTGGAGAGGGGCTTCAACTGTGAAACATGGAAGGTCGGGTGAACCCTCATAGCCGGCGGCAGTTTCAGCCGGACCGCGGAAGGGTTCACAACGGCCTCAATCTCAAAAGGCCCCAGAAACCGAGGCGACATCTTGCGGGACTCAGTCCGGAGAGGGATATTCTTGGAAGAGAGCCACACCTTTTGGCCAGGCTGAAACTGGGGGAGCAGGGGTCCTGTGTCTGTCCGCCACCTGTTTGTTTCGTTCTGCGGTGCGCAGCAAGGCCTCACGGGCGTTGTTCCAGACTTCACGGCAGCGACGCAGGGTTCTCTTGAACTGAAGGGACTGCCAACTCCCTCTCCTGAGCGGGAAACAGGGGGGGCTGGTAGCCCAAAGCCGCCTCGAACGGAGAGAGGCCAGTGGCAGAGGTGGTAAGGGAGTTGTGGGCGTACTCTATCCAAGGGAGGTGTTTGGCCCAGGAGGTCGGATGCTGGGCTGCCACACAGCGAAGAGACGCCTCCAGGTCCTGATTTGCTCTCTCCGTCTGTCCGTTGGATTGAGGATGAAAACCTGAGGACAGACTGACAGACGCACCCAGAGCAGCACAAAACTCTTTTCACACTCGAGAGATAAACTGTGGGCCTCTATCAGAAACGATGTCCACAGGTATTCCATGGAGACGGAATACATGTTGGACTATGAGGTCCGCTGTCTCACTGGCAGACGGTAATTTAGGTAATGCTATATAGTGAACAGATTTAGAGAATCTGTCCACGATGGTGAGTATAGTATCATTACCTTCAGACTGAGGCAGGCCAGTGACAAAATCCAGGGCAATATGGGACCAGGGACGACTGGGGACCGGAAGAGGTTGAAGCAGACCCGAGGGAGATTGATGAGAGGCCTTTCCACGAGCACAGGTTGAACATGCCGATACATACGCCCGGACGTCTGCTTCCACGGAAGGCCACCAGAAGTGTCTTCTTAACAAAGACAGAGTCCTTTGCATACCTGGGTGACAGGCGAGCGAGAGGTGTGAACCCAGTGCAGCACCTGTGCCCGTACTGCCTCAGGGACAAAAAGACGATTTGGTGGTCCATCCCCTGGTCCCGGGTCTGTGGCTTGAGCGGCTTTGATGAGGGACTCAATCTCCCACTGGACTGCAGCCATAACGCAGGAGGGAGAAAGGACAGCTTCCGGGTCGCCCGCCTCCTCTGTATCTGTGAACTGGCGGGACAGAGAGTCAGGTTTTATGTTACGGGACCCAGGACGGAATGTCAGGGTGAAATTGAATCTGCTGAAAAACAGAGCCCAACGGGCTTGGCGGGAGTTGAGTCTCTTGGTGGTTTGGATGAATTCCAGATTCTTGTGGTCCGTCCAGACCACAAATGGCTGCTCTGTCCCGTCCAGCCAATGCCGCCACTCCTCTAAGGCCAGCTTCACCGCCAGTAGTTCACGATTACCCACATCATAGTTCTTCTCGGCTGGTGACAGCTTCTTGGAAAAAAAAAGCACAAGGGTGGAGCTTCTGATCTGAGGGGGGACCGTTGGGAGAGGACAGCACCCACCCCAGAGTCCGAAGCGTCCACCTCCACCATGAACTGCAAAGCAGGATCAGGGTTAATCAGTACCGGGGATGTGGAAAACAGTCTTTTCAATGTACACATGGCCTGCTCTGCCTCGGGTGACCACATAAAAGGCACCTTTGGGGGACGTGAGTTTAGTGAGAGGAGTGACCACTCGACTAAAATCCTTAATGAACCGTCTATAAAAATTTGCAAAACCCAGAAAACGTTGGAGTTGCTTACGGGTCGATGGCGTGGGCCATTCTGTCACCGCCCTGATCTTCTCAGGGTCTGCCTTGACTTGTCCACTCTCGATGATGAACCCCAGAAACGGAACCGACTGTTGGTGAAACTCGCATTTCTCAGCCTTCACGTACAGTTTGTTTTCCAGGAGGCGTTGGAGAACTTGCCGAACATGTGCCACGTGCTCTGCTGGGGACTTTGAGAAAATGAGAATATCATCCAAATAAACAAAAACAAAACGGTCCAAAAAATCCCTCAGAACATCATTAACCAATGCCTGAAACACGGCAGGGGCATTAGTGAGCCCAAAAGGCATAACCAAATACTCAAAATGTCCCAAAGGCGTATTGAACGCCGTCTTCCACTCGTCTCCATGTCTGATCCTAACTAGGTGATAGGCATTTCGAAGGTCCAGCTTGGTAAAGATAGTTGCTCCCTGAAGGGGTTCGAAAGCAGAGTTGATTAGCGGCAGGGGATATTTGTTTTTGACAGTTATTTTATTCAACCCCCTAAAGTCAATACAGGGACGTAGTGTCTTGTCCTTCTTGTCGACAAAAAAAAACCCAGCCCCCAAAGGGGACGATGACGGGCGGATTATGCCAGCCGCCAATGAGTCACCAATGTATTTTTTCCATGGCGTTTCTTTCAGAACGAGACAGATTATACAGACGGCTGGAAGGGAACGGGGGCACCACTGAGCAACTCGATGGCACAATCGTACGGCCTATGGGGAGGTAATGAGAGTGCCTTGTCCTTACTGAACACTTCAGCTAGGTCATGATAATCCACAGGAACAGATGACAGGTCAGGGGGGTCCACCAGGGACGTGGGTTCACCCGTAGTGGGTGGCACAGCTGAACCCAAACACTTAGCGTGACAGTGACTACTCCAACCGTGAATGGCGTGGTGTGTCCAGTCGATTTGAGGGTTATGTAAACTAAGCCAAGGGTAACCGAGGATGATGGGTGTGGTTGCGGGGGGACATAACCTTGAGGCAGATGTGTTCATGATGGTTGCCTGACAGGGTTAACTCAACAGGCACGGTTTGATGTGTTACGGTTGCTAGGAGGCGCCCGTCTAAGGGACGTGACACGGAGGGCTGACGGGAGTTGCTCTATGGGAATGTTGGCCTGGATAACTAACTCTTGGCTAATAAAACTGTCCTCGGCACCGGAGTCAATGAGAACAGAAAGTGGCAGAGACAAAGACTGGAACTGAAAAGTGGCTGGGACTAGTAGTCGGGGATTAGTGGGTACCGAATTAGAGTCAGGGCTCGCTAGCTGGCCCACGTTGACTAGCGAGCCTGGTCTTTTGGCTTCTTGGGACAACTAGCCAGAAAGTGGGAAGCGTCCCCGCAGTAAAAACACTCACCAGCCTGGAGCGTAGCGACCGGTTAGAAGGGGTGAGCCGAGCACGACCCAGTTGCATGGGCTCCTCCCAGGGCGTAGTGACCGAGCCGGGAGGAGTGAACCGTCTCTGGGGTGGTGAGGTGCGGGGAGCTAGGGGTGCAATCGCTCGTCTGGGCTTGTGTGACTGGCCGCTCCTCTCCCGGCGCCTCTCCCGTAACCTGTTATCCAATGTGATAGCCAGGGAAACAAGACGAAACAGGTTACTTGGTTCATCTCTGGTGGCTAGTTCGTCCTTTATGGATTCATTCAAACCGTTGACAAAAACTCCTTGTAAGGCTTCCTCGTTCCACTTTGAATCAGCAGCAAGAGTCCAAAAATTCCACTGAGTACTCTGCCACACTGCCCGTGCCCTGTCTCAGATTTATCAGCCGCTGAGAGGCATTACCAGCATGGTCAGGATGGTCAAAAACTGTTTTCAACTGAGAAGAAAAATCAGCAAAAGTTAATCCCGCTAAATGTTGATTGGTACAGACTGCCTCCGCCCACGCCAATGCTCTCCCTCTCAGCAACCCCCAACGTGTAGTGTACCTTGGAAGATTCAGTAGTAAAAAACCCCGGTCTTTGTTGGAATATTAAGCCACACTGAAGCAAAAATCCCCGGCACTTATCTAGTTCTCCAGTGAAGGGCTCGGGTGAAGTTACAGGGGTCTCCCGGACAGTAGTCACATCCGCGGGGACGGGAGGAGGGTTGGAAGGCTAAGGAGAAGGGAGAGGATTATGGCAGGCAGACAAATTAGCAACTTCAGCAGTTAGCTTGGTGACCTGAGCTAGCAATTGTTGGTTGTTGTCCAGTAGTGAACGGATTAACTGATCATGTTGTCCTAATAGTGCTCCCTGGGACTGGATGGCGTGCTGGACGCCATCCCCCCAGCCGTGTGTGATGTCTCCGTAGGGTTCATGGCCAGATCGTACTGTTATGGCTGTGGCTAAGACCCAGAACACGGAGTATCACACACAGACACAGAGAAAAACGTTTAGAATGTCTTTAATGAAAGTCACAAACGAAACTCAGCAGCCTGAGACAGTCAGCTGCGCTGGTGGAGGAGACAGGACTGGAACGGCGTGGGCAGAGCGTGGCGTGTCCAAAAACAACTTTCGCAGGGATCCAAACGAGGAGATGAAAAGGTTGAGGACCGAAAGGCTGGCGGCACAGCAGTCGTAGGCACAGGTCGAGTGGTGTAGGTCTGGATGAGAGGACAAAAAACAAGGTAAGCGGAGCACGAGGAACAACACATGAGGCAAAAACTTAAGAGCACGATTACTGGGAGCCAAGTTACCACTTTGGTAGCTGTAACGATCTGGCGCCGAAGACAGGTTCCAACCAGGTCTAAATACTGCAGCAGTGATGAGAGAAGCAGCAACAGCTGAGTAGACAGAGATTGCAGGATAGCCAGCAGCCGTGCAGGTAGGTGGATCACCCGGCCACGCCCCTTGACCTACTTACAGCCGCTCCAGTAACAGACACAGGACAAGGACGACAACACACACCCAACCGCTCCCATAACAGAAGCAGCATGACATTGCAGGGCACCGTTGAGCTCAGCAGGACCACGGCGACAGCTGGAACCAGGATCTTGGTGCCAACGTTCTCCAAGGAAATACGCTGGGGGAAAAAACATAAGGACTCCGGGGAGTAAACTCCCCAGATGCTAGGATTAGTAACAAGCATTTCTGGGACGGGATACACGCAAATAGTAATAGTAATAGAGAGGGAGAGGAGAGAGCAGCTCAGTGTGTCAAAGGAAGGAAGTCCCCCGGCAGTCTAGAACTATAACAGCGTAACTATAACAGCGTAACTAAGAGAGACAGGTCATAAGGAGAGGTAGCTTTTTCGGGCTTAGAACTCTCCCCCTGCCGGATCGGGCTTGGCTGGCCTGCCTCCCTCTACTTTGTTATGTATTATTAATCTAACAATTATGAAGAGAAGCAGTTGGGCCAGTTAGGTGAACACTGCAACTCCTCACTCCCTAACTATAAGCTTTATCAAATAGAAGAGTTTTAAGTTCATTCTTGAAAGCGATTACAGTTTCTGCCCCCCGAACCCAGATTGGGAGCTGGTTCCATAGGAGAGGAGCCTAATAACTAAAGGCTCTGGCTCCCGTTCTACTTTTAGAGACTAGGTACCACCAGTAACTCTGCATTCTGGGAGCGCAGTACTATTTACATTGTAGATTCTCACTGAAGGCATCAAAACTATGAATGAAGACGTGGAATTATGTACTTAACAAAAAAGTGTGAAATAACTGAAAACATGTCTTATATTCTAGTTTCTTCAAAGTAGCCACCCTTTGCTCTGATTACTTTGCACACTCTTGGCATTCTCTTGATGAGCTTCAAGAGGTAGTCACCTGAAATGGTTTTCCAACAGTCTTGAAGGAGTTCTCAGAGATGCTTAGCACTTGTTGGCCCTTTTGCCTTCACTCTGCGGTCCAGCTCACCCCAAACCATCTCGATTGGGTTCAGGTCCGGTGACTGCATCGCACAAAGACACAGCGATTGGAACCAAAGATCTCAAATTTGGACTCATCAGACCAAAGCACTGATTTCCACTGGTCTAATGTCCATTCCTTGTGTTTCTTGGCCCAAACAAATTGTTGCCTCTCTTTAGCAGTGGTTTCCTAGCAGCTACTTGACCATGAAGGCCTGATTCGCGCAGTCTCCTCTTAACAGTTGTTCTAGAGATGGGTCTGCTGCTAGAACTCTGTGTGGCATTAATCTGGTCTCTAATCTGAGCTGCTGTTAACTTGCGATTTCTGAGGCTGGTGACTCGGATGAACTTATCCTCAGCAGCAGAGGTGACTCTTGGTCTTCCTTTCCTGGGGCGGTCCTCATGTGAGCCACTTTCGTTGTAGCGCTTGATGGTTTTGCGACTGCACTTGGGGACACATTCAAAGTTTTCGCAATTTTCCAGACTGACTGACTGACCTTCATTTGTTAAAGTAATGATGGCCACTCATTTCTCTTTACTTAGCTGATTGGTTCTTGCCATAATATGAATTCTAACAGTTGTCCAATAGGGCTGTCGGCTGTGTATCAACCTGACTTCTGCACAACACAACTGATGGTCCCAACCCCATTTATAAGGGAAAGAAATTCCACTAATTAACCCTGACAAGGCACACCTGTGAAGTAAAAACCATTTCAGGTGACAACTTCATGAAGCTCATTGAGAGAACACCAAGGGTTTGCAACGCTATCAAAAAAGCAAAGGGTGGCTACTTTGAAGAATCTAAAATATAAGACATGTTTTCAGTTATTTCACACTTTTTTGTTAAAGTGATGGTTCGGAGTAATTTCATCCTAGGGTCCTTTGCACCATGACCTCGAGCCAAACACCCCCCCAGAAGCTTTTTTCACCTAGGTCGAACATTGGGAGAGTTAGCGTAGAGTAGCATTATCAGCTGAATAGCTTATTAGCGCGGGGGCTAATGGACCCACGTTTGTATCTCGTAAATGACCCCACTAATAATGCCCGAAATGATACCAAACTTCTACACTAGTACAAATAGGTTATGTACTCATAAAACGATGGATTGGAAAGTTTGTAAGTACACCAGAAGTTTATGAACTTGCCTGCTCTCTTCTGCAGTCTGGTGCTGCAGCTGCTGCTGCAACCTGCAGTTAGACGAGTGCTGAGGGCCGTCTACAAATTACTACACCGAAAAGAGATACAACAAAAATATGTATTAATTTAATGATTAAATAAGGTAATGTCTCCAAACTTACCTCAGTTATTACTTGTCTCCTGCTAGTTATACTACAGCACTTAGTTAAAAAAAAAAAAAGTTAAATTAAAAAATATTTTTGTTGCATCTCTTTTCGGTGTTGTAATTTGTAGACGGCCCTAAGCACTCGTCTCACAGCAGCAACAACAACAGCAGAGAGCAGAAGCCAGCAGGCAAGTGTTATTTGCATAAACTTCTGGTGTACTTACAAACTTTCCAATCCATCGTTTTATGAGTACATAACCTATTTGTACTACAGTAGACGTTTGGTATCATTTCGGGCATTATTAGTGCGGTCATTTACAAGATACAAACGTGGATCCATTAGCCCCTGTGCTAAGCTATTCAGCTGATAACGCTGCTCTACTCTAACTCTCCCAATGTTAGACCCAGCTGAAAAAAGCTTCAGGGGGGGGTGTTTGGCTCGAGGTCATGGTGCAAAGGACCCTAGGGTGAAATTACTCCGAACCATCACTTTAAGTACATAATTCCATATGTCTTCATTCATAGTTTTGATGCCTTCAGTGAGAATCTACAATGTAAATAGTCATGAAAATAAAGGAAACGCATTGAATGAGAAAGGTGTGTCCAAACTTTTGGCCTGTACTGTATATGTCAGCTGTATGATAAAACAATATGTCAAGTGTTATGTGTGAAGCATTTGAACAACGAAATGAAAAACGTTGTCAGAGGACTATAGCAAACACATTGTTGGAAAGGTCTCAACCTTGACAGTAACATATGTCAGTCTGAAGAGGATACATTAATCCTGCTTTAAAATATTGACCTCTGAACATTGAACCCAGTACATGTTTAAAGGCTTGTCATTTAGCAACAGAAGGTGCTACACACAAGACCAGCTGTTCTAGAAGGCTGTGGACCTCAGCTGTCATGTAGATATGGTCACTAAAGTTTACCCACTGTAAGCACTGTCAAATATGGTAATAAGCTATTGAACAATTACATTTTTAAAATCTAATGACATCAGTGTGTTCCCCATCCCAAAAACCCCAGGGTGTATCCAAAATTCTACACTGCCAACTTCTACTTATGAGAAATATACCAATATACTTAAAAACTACAACTCCCATAAGAGACGCGCCACATAAGCTGTTACAAAGCTTGTGCAGTTGTAGTTCTTCCTGGGTGGGTGGGGGGACTGGTTCAGCTCCTGTGTTTCTGCTGTCTGCCGTGAATGGGCCTCATTCCATTTCGCCGCCCGCCGGCCGGCCAAGCAGGCACTACATAAGACAAATACATGAAACTGTATTTAATTATTATTGTTAGCTTTATTGTTTTCATCCTCAAATACAACGTTAGACAAAAACATCAATATTACGAATATTATGTATTTTTTATCTTCTTATCCGCCGAGCGGCACGTACCACGTCACTCCCGGAGTCTTACGCTTATTTTTTTAAACGTTATTATGATGCAAAACTTACTGGAACAAAACTGAGCAACGTGTTGTTGCTGGTGATAAGCCCACTGACTGAAGCGATACTGACATTAAAGACCCGCTGATCGCTGTCTGATTCTGTGAATGAATGAATATCGGCTTTGAATGCATCTAGCTCGGATCATATTTTAATGTTCTGTATTACATACTGTAATATTTCACCGGTAATAAGACCAAAATAATATTATTAAAATAAAGAAATGAATACCATGATAACATCTACGGAGTGTCTATTTGCACCCCCGGTACAAATAGCCTCAGCCACACAGCTGAGCTATTTACACCCTGTGACGTAACAACAACAAAAACGTTGCTCGCGTGCACCGAAATCATGGCGGACGTTCATCTTCCATAACCGCAGAAACTGGCATATTAGGGAAGTTTTGTCTCTAAATTTTATAACAATTGCATTTCTAGCGGAAAATGGATACTACAGTTGCACTTTCTGTCTTCAGTGAAAGCATACAACCGTTGGTTTGTTAGTTAGTACCTATTTTTTGTATACAGTATGGTTACCTAGCAACCGAGGCTTGAAGAAACCAAGTGGTTGTTCAACTTCCTGAAAGAACTGCTAGGTGAGTGGTTAGTAAGCTTACCTTTGGTATGGGAGTCTGGAGTTTGATTCCCCTGTGTGGTGATCTTATTTTTTTAAATTTGGATTGGATAATTTGCATGCAATTGCGCAAGTCAGGACCCGCAAACGCAATTTTTTTTTGCTGGGTGGTAGGGGAAGACTCATGAATATGCCTGCTCTGGTTGGGTTGGTTAGGTTTAGGCAAGAGGAGTGGGATTGGTTATGGTTAGGGTAAGAATGTCAGGGCGATAATATTCCAAAAAGGTGTAATACATGAGTAGTATGGATAACTGTGTGTAAATATATGCCAAGGTACTGTAAATGCACAGGGCAAGGCAAGGCAAGGCAGCTTTATTTGTATAGCACATTTCAGCAACAGGGCAATTCAAAGTGCTTTACATAAAACATTAAAGAGCAGTTATAAAACAATTTAAAAACATTAATAAACAAATTAAAACAAGAATAAAATTGATAGTGCAGTATAAGAATAAAAGTTACAGTGCAGTATAAGAAATTAAAGTTAATAAAATAGATTATTTAAAGAAAAGCAACATCAAAAAGATAAGTCTTTAGCTTAGATTTAAAAGAACTGAGAGTTGCAGCGGACCTACAGTTTTCTGGGAGTTGGTTCCAGATATGTGGAGCATAAAAACTGAACGCTGCTTCCCCCTGTTTAGTTCTGACTCTGGGGACAACAAGTAGACCTGTCCCAGACGATCTGAGAGGTCTGGGTGGGTCATAATGTAGTAGCAGATCAGAAATGTATATTGGCCCTAAACCGTTTAGTGATTTATAAACCAGTAAAAGTATTTTGAAATCAATTCTTTGAGGCACTGGAAGCCAGTGTAGAGACTTCAGTACTGGAGTGATGTGATCCACTTTCCTGGTTTTAGTGAGGACTCGAGCAGCAGCGTTCTGAATCAGCTGCAGCTGTCTGATTGATTTTTTAGGGAGACCTGTAAAGACACCGTTACAGTAGTCAAGTCTACTGAAGATAAAAGCATGGACAAGTTTTTCCAGATCCTGCTGAGACATAAGTCCTCTAACCCTTGATATATTTTTTAAGGTGATAGTAGGCTGATTTTTTAATTATGTTAATGTGGCTGTTAAAATTTAGGTCTGAGTCCATGACTACACCAAGATTTATGGCTTTGTCTGTTGTTTTTAACATTGTCATTTGAAGCTGAGCGCTGACTTTCAATCGTTCCTCTTTTGCTCCAAAAACAACCACCTCCGTTTTTTCTTCATTTAATTTAAGAAAGTTCTGGCACATCCAATCATTAATTTGTTCAATGCACATATTTAATTGTTGTATTGGGCTATAGTTCCCTGGTGATAAGGTTATGTAAATTTGTGTGTCATCTGCATAACTATGGTAAGTTATTTTGTTGTTTTCCATAATCTGAGCCAGTGGAAGCATGTAGATGTTGAACAGAAGAGGGCCCAGAACTGAGCCTTGGGGAACTCCACACGTCATGTTTGTATGCTCAGATGTATAATTACCTATAGACACAAAGTAGTCCGTATTCTTTAAATAGGATTCAAACCACTTTAGTACTGAGCCAGAAAGACCAACCCAGTTTTCCAATCGGTCAAGCAATATGTCATGGTCTACCGTATCAAATGCAGCACTGAGATCAAGTAATACTAAGACTGAAATTTTGCCACTATCTGTGTTTAAGTGGATGTCATTAAAGACTTTAACAAGAGCCGTCTCAGTGCTGTGGTTTGGTCGAAAACCTGACTGGAAGGCATCAAAACTGTTGTTAAGCAATAAGAAAAGGTTGAGTTGTTGAAAAACCACTTTTTCTATGATTTTACTTAAAAATGGAAGGTTTGATATTGGCCCATAGTTGCTCATTAGTGTCGTGTCTAGATTGTTCTTTTTTAGGAGTGGCTTGATGACTGCAGTTTTTAGGGCCTGTGGAAAGATACCTGAGAGCAGGGATGTGTTTACAATCTGTAGAAGATCTGAAGCCAAACACTTCGAAACATTTTTGAAAACACCCGTTGGTAGAATATCAAGGCAACAGGAGGAGGTTTTCAGATGCTGTATAATGTCCTCCAGGTTTTTTAAGGTTGATCGTATGAAATTGTGTCATGTTGGAATTTGTTTTGCGTGCACAGTGTGACAACACATATCCTGTACTTGATAAGGAGGCACTGACTGTTTGTCTAATTTTCTGAATTTTGTCTGTGAAGAAGGAGGCAAAGTCGTTGCAAGCCTTGGTAGACAACAGTTCAGATGCTACCGGTACTGGAGGGTTAGTTAATCTATCAACAGTAGCAAACAAAGCACGTGAATTATTATTGTTTCTGGCGATAATGTCAGAGAAAAAGGACCGTCTTGCATTTCTTAGTTCCAGATTATAAATGCGAAGTCTCTCTTTATAAGTGTTATAATGGACCTGGAGATTAGATTTTCGCCAACTGCGTTCAGCTTTTTCGACACTCTTTTTTTCTGTTCTCACACCTATAAAATTTCTCCATGGAGATCTTTTTCTTACCAGAGACAGCTTTGACCTTAGTGGGAGCAATAGCATCAATAACAGTTGTAATTTTACAGTTGAAATTATCTACAAGCTCAGTGACTGAGGCCCCAGTGAGGGTGGGTGTAGAGGAGAAAAGCTGAATGAATGATTCACTGGTGTTTTCAGTAATATACCGTTTTCTGATTAACTTTGTTTGAACACTTTTGGGCACAGAGATAGTGCCGTTAAAGAAAACACAGGAATGATCAGAGAGAGCAACATCAGTCACCACAACCTTGGGAATGTTCAGACCCTTGGAGATAATCAAGTCCAGAGTGTGCCCCTTATTGTGCGTGGGCTGTGTCACATGCTGAGTCAGTCCATAGCTTTCAAAAAACACAACACAGTTCTTTGGTCCCTCGGTCCTGGGGGTTGTCAACATGAATGTTAAAATCACCAGCAATAATTACACGGTCAAAGTTAATACAGATTATAGACAGCAGTTCATTAAAATTGTCAAAGAAGGATGCACAGTATTTAGGTGGCCTGTAGATATTTAGAAGTAGAGCTTGAGGGGAGGATCTTAGCTGAAGAGCCACATATTCAAAAGAAGCAAAATTTCCGTAAGATATTTGCGTACATTGGAATGAGTCATTAAACAAAATGGCGACTCCACCTCCTTTCTTATTCACTCTATTCTCACTCATAAAACTAAAGTTAGGGGGGGCTGACTCAATGAGAACAGCAGCACTGTTATTATGGTCCAACCAGGTTTCAGTTAAAAACATAAAATCAAGATTGTTCTTGATAATAAAATCATTGATTAAAAAATGATTTTCCCGCCAAAGACCTAACGCTTTAGTAGGGCTAATGTTAGTGCGTTTTCATTTTTTGGGACAGACTGTGGCTGACGAGGAATGGATGCTAAATTTGCAAAGTTTGCAGTTACGTGCTTATTTGCCATTCTTTTTCTATTACCTATCACAACATAAATTGTGGAAGAACCTAATACGCAGGGCCCAGGCTTGTCTTGGAAAGAGTCATGAGTGCTACTATGCATGCAGCCTGGACCCGGCCCATATCAGTTAATGCTTACTGCATTTTGCACACAAGCATCCTTATCAGTTTGGGGAGAAGGAGTTAGCTGCCGTCCTTGAGGGGGGCAGAGGTGCCTGGCGTTTTACGATGGGAGAAGGAAAGGGGGGCATACTTGGTTCCAGCATTTACCAGCTGCTTCATCTGGTCAGTGAACTCCAACATGGGGATGTGGGAAAGAGGGGAGAGCGACATATCCTTAAAGAGGTCCTCATAGCTGTCGTGGTTGTCACAGGGGCTTGAGGAGTGTTGCACGGGTGAGAAGGGGGGGTTGAGATTTCTCATCTCTGCTCTTTGGTCTCCCATGGTCAAATCTTTGCTCAGGTGGGGGGCTGTGGGTGGGCTCACTGCCGCACTTTGTTGTTGTGTCTTCCTCTTGTTTTGGTACATCTTGTCTCGTGTCCTTGGCCAAGGGAGCAGATGTGTGGCGCAGAAAGTAAACTAGTCTAGAGGTGAACAGCTTTACTCCTGGCTTGTTAAGGAATAGTCCATCTGCTTTTAAAAAGATGTCTGCAGCCCCAGAAAATGTTAAAATTGTCAATGAACTGCAGAGAATGGTTGGTACATGCATTTGAAAGCCATCTGTTCAGTGCCAACAGTCTGCTGAATCTCTCAGCTCCTCCTCTGACTGGCGGTATAGGGCCACTGATAAACACCTTTGCGTTTACGGAGCTGACTGCGTTCAGCAGATTCATAAAGTCACGATTCAGCACTTCAGACTCTTGCTTTACAACATCATTTGACCCTATGTGCAGTACAATGTTCTTCACAGTTGGGTGTGCTGCTACGATATCTGGGATTCTTTGGGCCAAGTCAGACACCATGTCTTTGGGAAAACAGAGTATTTTGGTGTTTTTTACTGCTTTTTATATCTTTCACAGCAGAGTCACCCACAATCAGAGTTTGGGGCCCAGTCGTTAGCTTTCCCTGTAGCTTTTTACTTTTAGAATTGCTCTCAGTCCTTACCCTGCTGTGTGACGATGAGACGTAATCCAGGTCATGTCCAGGGTCCTGTAGCAGAGGAGCAAATCTGTTCTCCACCTGCACACTCAGTTGTTGGGGAGGCATTTTGTTGCTGATTTTCCCTTTTGCAGCTGTCCACGGCTGTGTCCTACTAAGTACAGGGGTTGAAGAGGCACTCTGCCTGGGTGGTAATGCAGGCCAGCCGGTCATATCACAAATCTCAGGGCGCTGTGTCCTGCCCGTTAGTCGTCCTCCCATTTCCCAGGAAAATGATTTACTCTTAGGCTTTGCACCAAAAGAGTTCCAGGGAGGACTGCCACTTGTTGATTTATTATCCGTTCCAGAGCCCTCTTGTTTCTTTGTGGTCTTGCTGGTGCTAGTTAGCCGTATTTTAGCATGCTTTTTGTCCATTGTTTTGGGTCACTGGTAAAGTGGTGTCATTTCCACATGATCCGTTCACTTCCAGGTTTACTTCTAACCGGTAAATTTTGGTTTCCAGAACTGCAATCTTCTGCAGGAGTTTGTAGTAGTCCTCTATGGAGAAGGGTGGCATCTTGCTGCTAATTAGCTTTAGCTACAGTCACTTTACGACAGGCTTGAGCTATTGGTAGGCCTCGGTCACGCAGAAAAATGTTCAAATATGACAATAGCCTACTATGTCTACAAAAAATGTATAGTCCAGTGATTTATAAGTATCCAAGAGCCGCTGCTCATAGTTTCTCTCAGAGGAAAAGCAAGATTATCAGCAGAAATATGCAAGCAGAAGCAGGAGCAAGCAGTAGAGCGTCTGCACTGTAAGAAGCAGGAAGCAATTTTTTTTCAGGGGTGCAAATAGCATACACTGCTAATTGTACCAGGGGTGCAAATAGCATACACTTCTAATTGTACCAGGGGTGCAAATAGCATACACTTCTAGATTGCACCAGGGTACAAATAGCATACTGCTAATTGTACCAGGGGTGCAAATAGCATACACTGCTAATTGTACCAGGGGTGCAAATAGCCTCACCCTTACATCTATATAAATGTTGATAGATGTAGCGTTAGAGTTTTAAAAATATAAATAAACAAAAAAGCAACCCAGATTCCCTGGCCCAAATAGACCGAAATAATAACATTAAGAGAAATACATACACATACATACTTGTGAATAAATGTTGATTAAGACAGCTGTTATTGAATTAAAAATACCAATAATAAAACTGCCACAGATGTCAAGTTAAGGGGGGCGTTTTATTCTTTCGTCTATATCCGACGGTGAGGGATAACATGAATGTCTATCTGACGAACCCCCTCGTCGAAAAATAACGCAACGGGTACCCCCCTGTCGTTGAGACTTAACGCCAGGGGTCCTTGACCATGCATCAGACATTTGACGAGTAGGGAGGGAGACTGTGTTGACTTATTTAGTTTAGGCCTATGTATAGTTAAAGAAATACATATTTATTCAAATTTTCTGAATTTAAAACTTGAAAAAAGTATAGAATGGAGTCTTACACTACCGAACTGCCTTATTTTCTTTTGATGATTATCTATCTATCTATCTATCTATCTATCTATCTATCTATCTATCTATCTATCTATCTATCTATCTATCTATCTATCTATCCATCTATAATTGCAGGAACGTCTGTCTGTCTGTCCGTCTGGGTGTTAAGCGCATATCTCTCGAACCGTTAGTCTGATGGAAAAAAAAAGTAGTTCAAAAAATGTTAGCATTTCAGAACCTTAGGAAACGGACAACAGCCGATACAAACACACTATTTACTATATAATAAAGCCGTAAAGTTTCAACTCAGGACAGCCCCACTTCTCACAAATACAGATAGGATTGGATATGAGAAGTTTAACTGACCACCAACTACCACTGACGTGATGGAGCACCACAACCGGCAGCTCGCGGTACACTGTATCTAGCGCGCAGTAACCTATTCTGGGGTATCAACCGCGATCAGCTTCGTGGGAAATTAAGAACTCTCTGCACTGGTGGTGGATGTTGTTGATGCACTTGCATCATTAGCTTTGCTTTTTTAATAACAAATCTGTCCATTTAATTCTCACTCTGATTACCTAACGTACATGCACGCACTGTGGGGGGGATGGAGGCGTTTTCAAACAAGAGACGCTGTGATTGGTGGCTAGGATATGGACCGACAGCGACATAACCAATCACATTATAACAGACGCTCCACTTAGCACCAATTGCAATGTTTAATTTTAAATAAATGTAGCCTGCTGTCAGTCTGGCACACGTGGGTGCTCTGTGGGTGCTCGGTATTTTACGTGGGTGCTCGAACTCCGGAGCACCCACGGTATCGGTGCCTATGTCTTCCTCTGATGTAGACATAGCCTACACTAAGTCAATAGGTAGTAGGCTATACAGTAGAGTTGCATATTAAGTGGTTCAGGGTCCTTCTGTAAGTCGTTTTGGGGTACACTTTGGTTTTGATAAATTCTACAAGCAGCAACACCACAGGCCAAGCAATCAGCCCGTTTTCAACGGGCACAGCACTAGTAGCTTTAAATGAACAATATGACAAGTTTTTCCTCATTTATGATTGTAGCCTCTCTTGTGTATTTCGCCAAATATTTCTTTCTGTAGATTGGAACTGTTTCCCAATCAGAAGTGTCACACAGCTGAGATGAAACCAAAAGGGAAGGCACTCATTGTCCTCGTGTGTGTGAATACTATCTGTGTGTCTTGGAGAGGATATATGTCATTCTCCCTCCCTCAGGACGAAAGCCCCTGTGCTTGTGAGCGATGTTTATCTGAAGATGATCCGTGGTTTATGAAGCGTTTCAACAAATCTGTTGAACCATTTTTGTCAGCAAACTACAATCTCTCAAAGGACGTTTTCAACTGGTGGAAGGTAAGTTGTTAACTTGCAAGAAAACCTGCACTTCAGATCAGGGAATAGAATATAATCAACGACCATGGTTTGACAAATGGATTGACATAAACACATTGGCAGGTGTTGTCACCTGCCAATGTGTTTATATGTCAATCCATTTGTTTGAACAACCTGACAGCGCTTACAGCGTGAAAAGGGCAGCTTCAGAACCTTCAGAGAAACAGTGGACAGGCTGTTTCTGACAGTCCCACCCAGTCCAGATGTTCTAGAATCCAGCCCTGACCGCTGCAGGACTTGTGCTGTGGTGGGGAATTCTGGTAATTTGAGGAGATCACATTATGGACCTCTCATAGATTTCCATGATGCTATAATAAGGTAAGTCCTCCAGCAAAAGAAAGCAGTTTTCTTCTGATGTTGTCGTTGTCACAATGAGTTGAGTCAGTGGGAAAAAAACATCAAAGTTGTTTCCTCAATGTCAGAAACTAAAAGTCAAAATTCAAGCAGTCCCCCAATGTATTTCTGCTAAGGACAGTGACACGTGAAATATATCTCTCTGCACTATTTACAATGAACGCTGGTCATACCGAAGGCTATGAAGCAGATTTTGGGACCAGAACAACTAATCGTGTCATGTATCCAGAGAGTTCTGTGGATTTAGATAACACCACTCATCTTGTGCTGGCTCCATTTAAGATACTGGATCTTGAGTGGCTCACAAAGGCCCTCACTACAGGATTCAAAGGACGGTCAGTCAGATTTTTATGGACTATGTGATCATTTGTCCCTAGCAGAGTTTATCTTGTAAACGAAAACTGTGACAAAATAGTTTTGTTTTTTTCCATGACCACGATGAACCGATGACGAGTCCGACCGACGTCTTAATGTATGTATGTAAATGTATTAAAATACATTTGTCATGTATGTAGATTAATAGCTTCACAAGTTTTTATCATACAAGCATGGCAAAAATATTGACAGAAACCTTAGATTTTATACATTCCTGTGTGTCCGCTGCTAAATAATGTGATTTTTAAAATGACGTGAATTAGAAAAAAAATAAGATTGTCACATTACTCAGTCACAGCAGGTAACAATCCATAGGGCCACCCGTATTTGCGTCTCTATTCACATGCCATTAATTTTGGCAGAAAATGCCATTTGGTATACTTCTTTTGGGGTGAAAGTACACTGGGCTGAGTTTTCCTCAGAGAAGATATAGCTCCTCTCTTCTTCTGCTCCATCTCTGTCCTGCTTGTGTGTGCTGCTGGGTGCTGCCGGGCCCGGCTGCTTGCTTGCTTGTTTGCATGTCGCCGCTGTGTCACGTGAGCCAGGTCGCCTCTTTGATGAACCCGCAACGGTGCATACTGAGAGACTAGAAACTAAAACTAAAGATTCTTCCAGATCAGGACAACAGTGCTGTCGAAACCCTGTTACATCATTACACCAGCACCTGTTAGTGTAAAAACAGATAGCTCCACCTTTCGATTTGCCGGAGAGTTCTGCTCTGAACAACTCAAAGCCAGCCGTTACACTCATTACTGTAACTACTACAATAAAACTATTAATAAAAAGCCAATACTTATCAATACTTACCTGTTCAACAGGCTTAAGTAGTTTGTTGACAGTGGAGAATAAAGTCTGAGTGTTATTTCCACTGTTGCTAATAATGTCAGAAAAGAAGGAGGATTTAGCAGCAGTCAGGGCACTTTTATATGAAAGACGATGATCTGTATACATTTGCTGATGAATAGTTAGTGCAGTTTCTTTAATTTAACTCTTTAAAGAGTTTCGGGGTCTTACCACGGAGAAGACCTAGTAAATTATACTGTACATGTTTTCAGAGGAGCCAAGAAATGTTGTGAATGTGATAGAAATCACCTGCTGCTGAACGTGGATCAGACCAGAGAGATGGTGATTGACTTCAGGAGGAAGGGAATGGTTTGCATACCCTTTGCATTCTGGAGATGGAGATGTGGACATGGTGGATGAGTATAGAAACCTGGGAGTTAACATCGACAGCACTGCGGTTTATAAAAAGGGGGTGAACAGACTCTATTTCCTGAGGAAGCTGAGATCCTTCAACATGTACAGCAGAATGTTGGAGATGTTCTACCAGTCTGTTGTGGCCAGCGCTCTGTTCTCCACCGCCATCTGCTGGGGCGAAAACAGACTGCACACACTGATCAGTAAGGCTGGCTCTGTTATTGGCTGCAAACAGGAGACATTTGAAGCTGTGGTCGAGAGGAGGTCACTGAACAAATTGTTATCCATCACGGATAACCCCGACCACCCTCTCCATCCCCCGTTTTTGTTAACTAAATCAACACTGCATGCCAGTTCTGGATTGTATTTGAAATAAAACTTCCTCCTGAGATACTGTAAGACGTTAACATAAAAAGTAATTACTATTTACTTTTCTTAATGGAATGCCTTGAAAATAATTTTACTGACAAAACCATACAATCACTTGATGTTGAATGTGATATTTTACAAACTTTTAAATTACTCTTTTTTTTATTTTTTTTAAAGCCATTTTTTGCATCTGTCGGTTTAACCGGAAGATTTACAGTGCATTCTGAGGAAGCAGGAAACAGAGTTCGGTGGAAATTTCCTTTCAAAGCTAACGTCTTCAGTTGAAAACGTGCACATTATGAACCAAGGTTTTGTAGAGGTTGAAAACTACTTAGAGAGACGCTGTAAAGAGTAAGGATTATTGGCATTGTGCAGTTATTAAATAAATGCCGTGGAACAGCAAGAAGTACCGGTTTCATCTCAGAATGCTGCACTTTGTGCCTCGGTAAGCTGGCTATTCAGTGCTATTTTGCTAGTTGTTGTGTGTTAGCAACGAAGTTATTTCAACACAAGAAATTAGTTATCATTACCTCTGTAGTTAATGAGTAGAGTCTGTTATTAAGAAAGAAAGGAAACGATCATTTTGGCTAATGTGTTAACTTTTTGGTCACTTTTATTAGTGTTGCTGGAAATGGTTGAATTTTACAAGCAGCATTCTATTGAGAAATAGTTAACTAATGAACGTAATTCACTGTACTTTTAAGGGCCATTACTCTGTTCCCCGTTTGTGGAGCAGGTACTGTAAGTCTAATTAAAGGGTGTGTGTGTTTAATGTTAAATATATGCCTAAATAAGGTGTTAAGCTAAATTTTGATTGTCTTTTATATCTATTTACACTGTGTTTATATGTTAACCATATTTTGTTAGAACAAAAATAATTCTAGCATTATTTAAAACATGAGAGTGAACCAGAGAAAAATAATGTTTCAGCAGAAGTATTTTCACTTAGCCAGTGACTATTTTTATTTGTTATGATCTGGTAAAATGTTGTACAACAGAAATATGTGAGATATGTAAGAGAAGTATAAGGTGAAACAGAACAGAGACTATGAGCCTGTTTGTAACTGCAGGTCAGGTCTTTTGTGACTACTGAGATTCAACGAGGAAAACCACTGACCCAGTAGATGGCGAGCCACCCTGTGCGACTTCCAGGAAATCGGATCTCCGTCGCTATTGAAACTGCTGGATGAAATATCTAGCATGTGGTAGGAGTGTGCCAGTTCCCCAGATTGGTACCCGCAGCAGATATACATAGACAATATTGCACTTTGAACTTTGACTCATGACTTTTTACTGATTTGACTTCCGTTAGACTGGAACTCAGGAAACACTACTCATCAGACATTGACCTGGATAGACATTTTGGAGAACTCCATACAAGGACAATTTTATTTTGTTTAAGGGGCCTGTTTATTGTTTTTCACATCATAAATGTAATGTAGCTTTCTTTGCAATTCTTCTACTAAATTTGCAGTTAAAGTACACCTCTTTTGTGTTGTTATGGTTATTGCACTCTAACTCAGCTCCTCGAACCTTGAGCGAGGTGTTCTTACCAAGAGTGGGTTACAAACATGAAGGGATTTCTCAGCTGCCGATTGTCTATGGTATAGACAGATACCGATCTTTGTGTTTTTGTATCTAAATCTGCTGCGCTTACTAGGCAGATGCTACTTCTGGATTATGTACTCTAGAAAACACAAGTTATAATTGTGATACAATAATTTGTTGAAACAAATGGTTAAATCTATAACGAGACTGTCCCTAAATTATCTGATGTAACCTAAAAAGTAATGGATAAAAACTGTGCCAAAATGTCTTCTGTTTAGATTGAATCAGAAAGTCTGGGGTTATGATTAAGTATGATGTACGTTATTTAAAGTATTTACTGATGTGGTAACTGAATTAAAAACATGTTTTGTTTTTGGTGAACCTTTCTGTATGTTACTTGTTGCTATATGCATTTTAATGTTAAACACTTGAAAATACCTGCAAAGTTACATCAATGGTATTGTTTCCAATAAAAACTGTATCCCAAATATTTTCAGCTTCAGAAGAACCTCATGGTGGTGCTAGAGAAAAAGTTAGGGGATCACCAACGTCATTAGCATCCATTTTCTAGAAACCATAAATATCTATGCCAAAGTTTGTGCCAATACATCCTTTAGATGTTCAGATATTTCAGTCTTGACCATGGATGGTGTTGGTTTTATATCCCATTGATCTGTACACTAAGTGATTTATTAGGCTCCTTTTAATTGCTTCAGATTAAGATTTTTCTTTGTTTCTCATGGCAGTTCGTGAAATGGTCACATAATTTTTCATCTATTGATTCATGTACACAGACACGTTGATCTTGTTTTTTTCGTGATGGTCAGCACGTTTTTTTAAACTAATGTAGTTCAATGGGAAGCGCCTTTCGTGATCACATCACGATTCCGGGTTGGGATTAGGAAAATGTGACACGTGGGACATGATCCCTGGTCTCTGGGGGACGCGGGTCAACAATGGGACGGTTGGGTTTAGGAAAAGAAGAATGGGACTGTTGGGTTAGAAAAAGAAGAACGGGACAGTAGGGTTAGGTAAAGAAGAATGGGGAAAGGAAACGTGACACGAGGGACACAGTCCCCGGTGTGAAAGTCCTGTGTTGTTTGACCCGTCCACCACCCCAACCAACCTCCCTACGCGGATTTCTGGCCTTTCATACTACTCGCTACCGTAGTCGCTCTTAATACATTAGTCTAAAAAACGTGCTGACCAGCATGAAAAAAACGAGATAACATGTCCGTGTACACAAATCAATAGATTAAATTATGTGACCATTTCATGAACTGCCGTGTTGTATTCCGTGAGACTGGGTTGTTAAATACCTTGGACACCTCAGTTGTCCTCTATGTGTTGTCTATATAAAAAAGGTGCACAGATAATGTGACAATGTGTTCAGTGTTGAGCACAGTTCCCACACTTTCACCAACCTTTCCTTGTTTTGCAACTCAAATTTCATCAGTTGTGAATCAATTTAGCTTTTTTCAAAGAAAATATATTTGTAAACCTCACCCTATTTCTGTGGATTCTTGTGGGACTGTTTTATCGCGCTGTGTCAATGTGTCACAATGTGTAACTAGCATAAATGGCAACACCCAGTGCTCTCCAGTAGATGGTGGTAATGCAACATTTATGGATGCCAACTGCTGTTAAACTAATAAATAAGTAACTAAATAATGTGAAGGTAAATAGAAGAAGATGTGGTAACATAATATATATTTATAATAACCATCATTAATAAATGGTAAATTGATAATTAATCTTTAGTTAATTGTCATTTAACTGTTAGCAAACAGTCATTTTACTGTTAACAAACAATGAAATTATAATTAATAATGTTTACTAATTATTAGTAGTGCTGGAAATTAACAGTTTGTTACACACATTATATCCCTCATATACTATATTAGGTATCTGGTAATGATTAAAAAATGTTTGGAAACCTTTAAGAAACCATTTTTACAACATCTTTAAACATGACATAGATAGATGGACCAGATATTCCTAACACTTTGTAAGGGTTACTAGTTGGTTTGTAAACCGTCTACAAACAGTGTCTGTATGGTTATTATAAGGTTGCAACAGATGACTATAATACCTTGTTAAATACGGTAGTTAATACATACTTTGTAAAACCATCTATAAATATTATCTGGATGGCTATTGTAAAGTTGCGACTGATGTTTTTTCATAATTAGTTATTGGTTAATATATATATATATATATATATATATATATATATATATATATATATATATATATATATATATATGGGCTGTCCAACGATTTAATTTTTTTAATCGTGATTAATCGCATGTTTTATCACATGATTAAATTTCTATTGTTTTGCATTTCAGAACTGTTTATAAGTACATATTAACAATGGAAAGCAATTCTTCCCAGTGTATCTTACTTAAAGTTTAAGTTACTTTATGAACTTGACTTTAAGATTTGTATTTGTTTATTATTTATTTACTGTAAACAAAAGAAAAATGTGTGAATCTGTCATTATTGCACAATTCCTCCAAGTACCTAACTAAAAAACTAAAAATCCCTTTCCTTACCAGTATCGTTTGGGTTTTTTCCGATACCGGTGCTAAAGCGATACTTTTAAAACGGTGCCGGTGCCTGTACCGGTACTTTTTAATGAAGTTTAAAAAAATAGAATAAAAAAAGGGTACTATACAACGAGTTATTTATTGCTAAGGCCATGGTCAAAATTTAATAATTATGTAATTAGTTTAGTTTAATTCTTTTTTCCGTCATCTGATCTCACAACAGTCAAATCATACATAGCGACAATAAAAAAAACAAGACCGAAAAGGTGTAGGCTGAAGCCAGAGCTTATTACACCTACCCTTTTGACGTAAAAGTGTATTTTTCCATACAAAAATTAAAGTTACAGAAACTAAGTATACACTGTATACCCCAGTACAACACAACAAGTCCAATACATTTTGTACACCTTCTGGTATTCACACTTCTGTTTTATATTTGTTAATCACCTTATATTTAAATAATCTTTTAAATCGGTTGATTGTGTTACACTTTTTCAAGTCAATTTCTAATTCATTCCACAGTTTAACTCCATACACCGAGACACTTCTTTGTTTTACATTTGTTCTGCTTTTTGGTCTAGTAAAAGTATAACTTCCCCTCAGTTCATAATGGCATTCTCTTATTTGAAACAGCCTTTGGATACAGTCTGGCAACATACTATTAAAAACTTTGTACATTAGAGATACAATTTTAAGGTCTACAAGTTAACTAAATTTAAGTACCTGTATATTTATAAATAACTGATTTGTCGATTCACAATAATTTACCCTATTTATAATTCTAATTGCTCTCTTTTGCAGTAAGAAAATTGGATTTGTAATTGTATGAGGATTGATATAATAAATGCAAAAACAGTTCCTGAAAACCTTTTTCTCACACATGCTCATACACTGCTCAAATACCGGCAATGATATCTGAATTAGTATAGTGTTATTAACTGTCTCAATAGTAACTTCCCTGATCAGTAATTTCAATGTTTGCCACCATCTGTTATGGTCGTAGCACGTTTTGGTGGACTCGCACTAATGACAGTGGATGGTGGATCCCAGAAACCTGAAGGTTTCCACAGCAGACACAGTGTTGTCCAGTATGATGATGGGGGCAGTGTTGGGCTGCTCCTCCTGTAGTCCATTGTCTTCTCCATAGTTTTTAGGAGCTTTCAGCTCCAGTTTGTTTTGACTGCACCAGAGGGCCATCTGTTCATCCTCCTCCGTCTGTATGCACACTCGTCACCGTCACAGATGAATTCAATTGCTTTAATCTGTTTCTTTGTTGTTGCTGAGCTGTTTGTTTACTGCAAAGAAAATGCCCTGGGGCCGCACTGCACGTGCAAATAAACTGAATAGTGCTGCAGTTAGACTGCATGTTGAAAATAAAAATTAGCTTGTTGCACATATTTTACATGGCCCACTGTTAATTTTAAGATGAATTGCACTGCTCACGAAGTACATCCTCTGCTGGGCCTTATTCCTGGTGGTGTTTATGTTGGAAGTCCACCTGAGGTCCTGATGGTGGATCCCAGAAACCTGAAGGTTTCCACAGCGGGCACCGTGTTGTCCAGTATGCTGCCGTGCAAAGGCAAAAGACATTAAAGGAGAACTCCGGGCAATTTTTACGTTAATCTTGATTGCTATATGTATATGAGTACTGCCGATAGCAAAAAAAACGAGCCGAATCGGAGCACACAAAATGGATATATATGCTACAAATACACATGGAACTGCTGCGTGATGATTATTACCGGAGCCTGGCTGAACACTCTCACTCATCCCAGACGGCAGCTAGCAGCTAAGAGGGTAGGTGAATGTAAACAATGGCTAAGTTGCTAAATGCTTCTTGTTGTCATGTAAGGTCCCTGTTCATGTTGCAGAGACATTTTAATTGCATTTTGTGTCTGTTAACCCATTCAAACCGGATCACACATCTGTGTGTGTTTACCTTTAAGACCGGATCACGCATCTGTGTGTAGTGACCATTAAGCCCGGCAAACGCGGCTGCGTCATTTTGAGCGGTGTCGTCTTTTTCAAGGCACATGGCCGATTATATGTACTGTGATTGGCTGAAATATTCTTGGGGTGAGTGACAGAGATGCTTAGGGATTTTTTTTAAACGCATGTGACTAGTAAATTGCTTTGTGATTGGTCAAAATAAGCCTACACGTACAGTAAGTTTTCTTTTACTGTCTAAAGTTTTCAGCGGACATTTTTAAATACCGCTAGCGATCCGTCATGGCAGACTCAAGTGAAGGAAGTGATATTGATGAAGTTACGGAGGATGACACAGGACCAGATTCAAATGATAACCCCGATGATTTAGATGTACCAGTCGATCGGGTAGTTAGAGAGCAGTGGATCTTAGCGATGTTTCGAGAGGAATAGGAGGATATGCGCGATTTTGCTGGCTTCCAAGAAGAATGGAAGACCGACAACTTTCACTCTCATGAGAAGATCCCGTATAACCGCGAACCAGGCGTCAAGATAGAGCTTCCAGAGGTTGTTACACCAATACAGGTCTTCTCACATGTTTTCACGGAGGAGCTGTGGATGCGACTTGTAACAGAAACAAATCTTTATGCTGAACAATCACGGAGCGCAACTCCATCAAACAGCAAGTGGGTACCGGTCACAGTTATTTAAATGAAGACTGTCATTGGACTGTGTCTTGCCATGGGGATCCTTGACCTGCCATCACGCAGAGATTTCTGGCGTCAGAAAAAGTGGCTTTTTCGAACGAGTATTCCCCAAGCCATATCAAGGGACAGATTTGCCATCATCTGGAGGTAGGCTAATAATAATAACAATACACACATACTGTGTGTCTGTGTGTGTCTCGTCGTGTTTGTGTGTGGGTGTGTGTCTGTGTCTCTCTGTGTGTGAGGGTGTGTGTGTATGTATGTATGTATGTATGTATGTATGTATGTATGTATGTATATATATATATATATATATATATATATATATATATATATATATATATGTATATATGTATATATATATGTATATGTATGTATGTATATATGTATATATATATATATATATGTATATATATATGTATATGTATATATATATATATATATATATATATATATATATATATATATATATATATATATATATATATGTGTTTGTGACAGTGTGTCTGTTTGAGTGAAAGTGTGTGTGTGCGTGTGTGTGTAATGATTTGATGCTGATACTAATGACAATAAATGTCTAAAGATGATGATAGATAATAATTGATGCAAAATTATAATTATTATAATACAAAATAAATGCAATAGAAAATGCTAGCTTATGGTAGATGCTGATAATTGTGATGTCTGATGACTGATAATACATAAAACATACATAAATAGAAATGATAGCTTATGATGATAGTAATAATTATGATGTCTGATGATTACTGATAACGTGTAATTATACAAAAACATGACAATGAAAGCTCATGATAATAATAACAACAATAATGTGTCATTCACTGTCCAACTTGCTATGTGCATTTTCAGGTATCTCCACTTGCAAGACAAAAGCAAAGATATGAACCGCTCTGACAAGCTCTGGAAAGTCAGATGGTACCTTGACTACCTGAAAGATCGGTTCCAGGAACTGTACGAAGTGGACGGCTTTGTCAGCGTGGATGAAAGTATGGTGAAATTCAAGGGGAGACTCGCTTTCCGGCAATATCTTCCTCTCAAACCCACCAAGTGGGGCATCAAGGTGTGGGTCATGGCTGAAAGCTCCACCGGGTATGTATCAAACTTCCAGGTTTACACCGGACGTGAGGGGGGGAGTAGCGAGAAGGGCCTTGCGCACCGCGTTGTGATGGATCTGGCTAGACCATACGTTGGGTCCTATCTCTCCATTTTTATGGATAACTTCTATTCCGGGGTGCCACTGTTTGAAGATCTGAAGGCTCATGGTCTGTATGCGTGTGGCACCGTTCGATCAAGCAGAAAGGGAATCCCCCGAAAACCGCCTGCGATGGATAAACATCAGTACCAAGTGTCTCAGAAGGATGACCTGACCTTCTGTGCTTGGCAGGATACTATGGTCGTTCTGGTACTGTCAAATTACCACGAGCCCATGGCAGAAGGGACTGTCAGGAGAAGACAGGGAGACATCCAGACAGAGGTCACAGTGCCAGCGTGCCTTTTACTGCATGAAAAGTGAGATTTCCGTCCCCGTAAACGCCTGTAAACGCCCGGAAATCCCCCTAATTTTCGGCAGTTATCGACAATTTACAGGCGGCGAACGTCACGTTCGTCTGTGCCACAAATTGTCGGAAACAAACCATGACGTATGTGGAGAGCCCCCGCGGAGGTGTTAATGGATCTAATTAGAATATGAATAGGCGCCTGGCCAGAGAACGTCTGGCCTGGCTGGAATTTCCTCACTCACTATTGGATGAAACCACTACTTTTAAACAAGAAAAATCTCTCGTGATTGGTTGACAGGTCTGTCATGGGTTAGGCTATTGGTCAACCTGGGCCATTATTATAATAATAATTAAGAAAAAAAAATAAAAATATATATATATATATTTATGTATTATATATATTTATTTCATATATGCTATGTTGTATATTCATGTCATGGTTATCCTAACTAAAATGATTTGCCAGGAACGTGCTGTTTATTCAAAGATAGAGCTTTATTGACACAAAACACAAACACAATCAGAAAAAAAATTGCGTACAAAGCATCGGAGACCTACAGCACACACAACAAATATCCCTCGCTCACGAGAAGCAGCACCGTCAAGCCCTTGCGGCCGCCTGCGGAGCTGTAGGTAACCGGCAGCATTCGGTCGATTTAGCAGACGTCTGTGGTGCGTTGTCCGGTTGTATGGTGGCGCACTTCCAAATGTCCACCTCAGGCGCAGCCAGCACACTCTGTCTCGCTTCCAGCAGCTGTAAAATCAATCAATAAAGATAATCAGTACTGCGTGATATACCGCTTATGGACACAACACATCTATGAATGCCCTTGAAAAATATTCACATTAACCAAACGGATCTAATCTTACCCTCTTTTCTTCTCTGCCTGCTTCTGCCCGCGATGTCACATCT